>OX451739.1:1016025946-1016198446 GCA_948472305.1 Vicia faba | reverse complement strand
GAAAACCCTTTTATCTTCAAATCTCCAAACAACATAGACGTGACAGTCGAATATTCTTTTTAACAATACTTCAGATAAATTAAGTTCCAATGGTTCACAAATGAACCTTTCGCCAATACTTAGCAAAATAAAATTCTTACTAGCTTTTCATCTCTCGAAATCTTCATAAGATCTTCTTCATGTTTCGTTTCGAACTAATTTCTTCCAGGTTACATCATTTCAGCTCAACACTCATACAATCAAAATTCCAATTAACAAATTGCCTCCAATAAATGTGTATTTCGATATACTTTGAGAAATATACATTTTTTGCAAAACAATTATATTTCGACGGGCAAACATTTTTCATGATGAACATTAACTGCTATGACTTCAGAAACAATCATGATTCCTTTTTCAAAACATCTAATCAAGACGTATGTGAAGCAGTTCCATTATTGCTACTAAAGTAGGTTCCCAAGGTGGCTTTTCAACAAACAACCTTCTCCATGATCTTATAAAAAAACCACCACGTGTCCCACTAACTCTAGATTAAAAATATAAATTGAATCGACTCCAACTATAAATACCTTCTTCTTCCTCAAAAAAAAAAATTCCAACTTCTTGACCTCTGTTTTTTTTCCAGAAAAACCCACGCCATTTTCAGTTTTCTTTCTCAAAACTTCAATCGTTCAGCAATCTGAACTCTTAACCATGGCACCGACTAAGAAAGGTATCAAATCCAACAAGAATGTGAAGAACACTGATGATGTTTCATTTTAACCAATCCACTACATCACCGAACTGCTCCTTATTGGAAATCAAGAACTTGTTCTAATACCTCATGTTTCTGCAGAATAACAAGCTATTTACGCTTTTCAGGTAATAATCCCTTTCACCCTTGCTGATAAAATCCTAGGGTATATGGGTCCTATGTTATCCTATGGGTGTTTAGAACAAATTATGGAAATTTTCTCAGTTTATCATGATACCAAACCCATTGTTAATAAAGTTGGACCTCCTAAGAAGAAGGATAACAATCCTGATAAAAATCTAGCAGAATCGTGTGTAGAAAAGATTCAAAAAGAACCTTCCTCGATTTCCGTAACTAAGAATAAACCCTTTCAATTCGACTATATGACTGAGAAATTTAGACCTTTTAGGTCTTGTCCCGTAGCAGATAAACAATATCTTGCTTGGCTACCCAAAGTCAAAAAGAAAAAATCTCAAGCCTAAAAAGACTTAGGCATTTTTGACATGATTCAAATATCGAAGATATGTTTTAGTTATTGCCAACCTATGTTGATGGCCTCATTGTATTTTTGGGATAATACTTACAATACTTTCCATCTCCCTTGCGAAGTGATAACTCCCACTCTCTTCGATGTGGTTTCCTTCACTGGACTCCCACCAATTGGAGAGACCTTCGACCCTTAACAACAAGAATAGAACACCATCGACTTTGTAGTCGAAAATTCCTCCTTCATCAAGTACATGAATCTTTACCGTGTTCAAGGAGACGAAATATCTGATGTTGAGCATATAGATTTTCTTGCTCTATGGCTATCTAGGTGTATCTTTTGCTGCAAATCTCTATAATTTTCCAAAATATTTCTCACCTTAGTGAACCAACTTCATTCTGGTCGAAGAGTATGCCTTAGTGAGTTAATTCTCACTGGATTATACAAAAGCCTTGGATCCTCCACCTCCAAACTAAAGGGATACAAAGCAGGCACGAACCTACTGCTAGCTGGCCCATATCGACTTCTCCAATTGTGGCTCAATGCAACATTCAAATGATCTCTCACTACTTCTGGAACAGTGGACGACAAAGATCCTGGAATTTAGAATCGAACCATTAAAGAAACTAGACTGCTTCAGTTGACTCCCAATGGTGATGCAAAAAAAATTTGGGGAGTGCTTTACCAAGTACGTCATGATGTTTTGTAAACATTGTTCCTTCAGTTCTTCGTTGGCTCCTTTCGCCAATAAGACTCATGGCCCTGAGTGGTTCACCAGATCCCTTTTCGAAATTTCACCTGAAGATACAGACATTATTGACATCAGGGGAGCCTTTTTACTCCCTAGGCTAATTTTTTTTAGGATTGTGTTTGTAAATATCAACATTTGCCTACTTGCCTACCAACCAAAATCCGTGTCTCGATAATTTGGGCTTTGTCAACTAATCCCTGAGCCTATCTTTGGAAGAAAATGTGAACTTTGCATAGCAGGAATGAAGTTCTTTTTCCCAGATTTGGAAAAATAAATGGCTTATCATGTCAACTTTGCAGAATTTAACCCCATTCCTTTTCAACCATCCTTATATTGCTCGAAGGGTTTTGATATTTAGTGGAAATATTTTTATTCAAAGAACATGTTCGACACCACTTTTCTCAGTAAGCATTTGACAAAAGCTTTTGCATCTATGTATGATTTGAGCCAGAAAGGTAAGTACATGCATATCAAGGAAATCCAGGAATTCCAAAAGTACTTTGAAACTGTCTATGATCCAACCAACCTTAGTTGAACCACTTTAAAATCAACAAGAGTTTTAAAAGATAAATTTACTAAAATTCTTCCTCATTTAAACATCCCTGCTTGTGTCAAACCTGAAGACATATATGACTTAGCCTTTAAACTTCAACCACCAAATTCTCAAAATTGCCTAGCGCTACTTTTGTCCTAGCTTTTTATCCTCCTTACCCAAACTGGTTTGTTTGTGGGAATTATCTTAACTTTTTAAACAAGAGTCTCAAAAATCTGCTAAACGAGTGGTTTCGACTAAGCATACCTTAGACAATTTTAAAGGATTCCTTCAGTATGACTTATCAACTATCTTCATTCTTTCTCCGACAGGTGAAGGTGTGGAACCAAAGGATTTCTTTGGTCATTTCGATTACCTTTGTTATTTCTTTTATACCTGATACTAACCAGTGTTATCATGTATATTATTCTCAGTCGTCGAAAAGAAAACCATAAAAAAGAAACAACCCATTTCGAAGACAGGTTCAACTGAAGCTTCCAAAAAAACCAACACTTCAACAAAAAATGCCACCCCATATACCAAAATATCGAAAGCATCAAAGGTATCATTTGAGATTTTTGTCTTATTTTTGTACTATATTACTTTTCTAACAACATTACTTTTCCAGGCTAGTCACTTATCTCCAAAATCTCCACACAAAAGGAAATCCACCCATGACATTCTAGTGGTGGTCGAAGATGATGAAGACACTTCTCCCACTCCTTACAAACTAAGAAGACAAATAAGAAGAAGGAGAAAACTTCTAATGTATCCTCTTTGCATCCATCCAAGCAAAAACTTGAGCTCACTGTAATGCCCCAAAATCCAAAAAAAAAATCACATCCCAACCATTTGGAGGTGTTGTCTTGGAGCGGGTCGAAAGTGACAACTTAAGTCCTGATGGACTAAAGGTATAAATTTTACTTGTTATTATTCTTCGATCACCATCGTACTTTTATTCTAACTAATGTTTTCTTTTATTTCGTAGGAAAATCAACCAACTCCTACTGAGTATCGAAACAAGACTGATGTTCTTTCTAACAGTGGTACTGCTTCGTACCATCCCTTGTCTAGCGAAAAACATTTCAGTAAAGGGTCTTCGTCTGCAGTTAACCAACTTGATGCAGTTGTACCATCTGAAAGGGAATCTCCCCAGATTGAGAATGCCCAAGAGGTACGCCAAGGTGCAACCAAGAGGGCTAGTGATGACAAAGGGAAAAAAGACGATATCCCTAGTGACTCTTCTTCGAAAAAGATTAACTTTATTGATGATTTTTTGATGATGATAGACATTATACTGATGAAATTGCACAGTTCTTTGATGAAGATGAAGAAGTAGCAGCATAAGAAGAAACTAAGGGAGAATAAGACGAACAACCCCATGTTCAAGCTAGATGCCAAGATAAAACCACTTCTACAAATCAACAAACTCAAAGCAACGCCTCACCAGAGGTTTCTCAAGAAGAACTGGAGGCTCTAAAGAAGAATAAACCCCTTGAGTACGTAAGGCTTATGATGGAGGATAGGGTACCACTTCTCTAAAAAAAAATTCCCCAGTCCATCTGCAACTTCAAGTGGGAGTTCCAATACTGAAACTAATGAACAACTCCTCAAGAAAGTTAAACAGAAAATATTCAAAGCTGGCTTGTTCGAAGTCTTGAAGGATGATGCCACTATGAGCACTACAGTAAAGAATTTGATAAACCAAATTTATATAATCACCTGTCCTTCTGAGACTGATGAAGTTCTGATGGATGTGACTACTCTGATAAACACAATCAGCCCAAATTTCCTTAGGGAACAAGATATAGCTTTGAAACTTCAAGAAAAGCAAACCCTTCAAGAGATTGAGTTGTCGAAAGCTCTTGACTCAACTAACAAAGCTGAGAAACTTGCAAAGATTTTAAGAATGCCAAAGAGGAGTTCGATATCAATGTTTGCTCTATATCTTTTTAGAAAGAACAAATCAAAGAATTGAAAGTGAAGATTTCTCAGATGGAAGCACGCCAAAAAGTTATTAAATAGATGGATCATACTGAGATGAGGCGTGAAATTACTCAAAGTGTGCAAAATGTATATGCATCCAAAAAACTATAGGAAGAAATATTTGTTCTTCATGTTACTAAATCTTCTATTGACTGTAGGCTGAAGTTGACGAAGTCCAAGTATGATAGGATGAAAGCTAACTTGCCTTTCTGTTAAATGTCAACTTTTGAATAAATTTCATATCATTTATTGACACTTTCAAACCCTTTATTTTATATTTAATTAGGATAAACACTTATTTTAAGTCATTTTGCATGAATACAAATAATTTTGAATATTTTAATTTGTTTGTTAGTGTTTCAGTAAATTTTGTGCAGATAAGACGGCCAACCGTAGACTTTCTTCTTTTTATGCAAGGAAGAAAAGGTTATGTTTCTTCAAAGGATCTCCCAAAGACTAGTTGGTCATGTGTGTCATCCAGCTAGCGTCGCCCGATGATGCTTTATGGTCGCCCGACGATGGTGTGTAGATGGCCATACGTTTTGGCTACTTTTGCCATATTTTGAGGGAACTTTTCACTAACTTTTGTACTTTAGAGGGAATATAAACCTCAAAAATGGAATATAAACCCTTGTTCTACATATCATGACATAGAAACCCTTGTTCTTATTTTTGGGAGAGAAAAACATTCTTGCATCTTGAATCAAGAAGACTTGGAGATTGATGTTCATCAACATTCATTATTTATTGATTGATCAAGGTATCATGACCATGAGTAGCTAAGCATCTTTTGTGTCAAGGTTAGAAGTATTTAACCTAGACTTTATGTATTTCTTTTAATCATTTTGTATATGAACTTGGTTGATGATTAATACATGTTGAATATCTTTGTTATCATTTTTCTTTTTATGGTTTGGATCATTATTGAGAAGTAAGTTCCAAGCTTAACCTAAGATATTCATCTACTAATAAACAAGCTCTAGACATATATTTGTAAGTTAGTATTCACTTGTATCAAGCTTTAAATACTATCATGTTAATAGTTAGGTTGAGAGATCATTTAATGATTAACATGATAATACTCACAACATTTCTTAGACATGAGAAATATTGAGAGGATACGTGAATGTATCGATCATTAATTAGTTCATATGCGTGATTAATCGAATATATTTAGAATAGGTTGATGAAAACTAATCTTGACATGCCTTTTATCAAAACAATCATTTTTAAACAAAAATATCTCTTTTATCCAAATCACCATCTAGTGCATGAAACATAATCTTTCGATACTAAAAGCATATACCAAAACTTTGTTTATGATTCAAACACTTAAAGTCACTAAAACTATAGAACGACATTAATATCACACCAATCCCTGAGGAAAATGATAATATAAATACTTGTGTTGAAAATATTCTACAATAAAATGGCGTTGTTGTCGGGGATTGGCGTTTGACTATTGAAAGCATTGCAATAGTTTAAGTGTTTTAAGTTATTTTATCTTAATAATATATTTTGTTTTTCACTTGTTTTGTTAGTTTTTTTAGACTTTAGTTTATGCGAGGAAGTATTTCTGAAGATCAACTCCTATTTGACCTTGAAATCGAAAGGACTTGCAGAAAGCATAATAGCAAGACTAGACGAAGGAGGAAGCTAGCGAAATAAATAAGAGAAAGAGGAGAGGTGTCAACTTCTGCTATACCTTTTAACCAAGATATAAAAGGAGTTATGGCAAAAAATCTACCAAGATATCCCTGTGTAAATAGTCCAAGGTTGAACGCTCAGTTTGCTAGAAATGCATACCAAAGGAACTCATAAATGAAAACTGGAATTCTACAATTGTTGTATCATAATCCTTTCACTAGGTTAGATCATAAAGACCCTTACACTCATCTCACAAAATTCTATGAGATAGTGGATGCTATGGGAGCTCTGGAGGAGGATGAAGGAAACCTGCAATTACACTTGGGACATGTTGGAAGCTCATCGAAGGTCCGAAATCTTCCTTCATGACTCCATGGCAAAACTATTTTTGCATCAGTCAAACCCTCAGGAGACAGTTACTTTCCATACCCAAGCCGAGTACAATGCTTTCTCTAATTGGCCCGTGGATAGGCGTCCTTTCTATTCGGATGGGGCAACACATGTTGGAGCACATGATGGTGATGATGGTAATGATGGTGATGATGGCGGTGAAAATATGGAGCAATGATGGTTTGGTGACAAAGTGAAGAAGTTTATTTTTTAGTTTTTATGTTAGTGTGTTTAAATTTTTAATTGTTGAAACAATTGGTTGTGTTTTGAGTTTGTGTTTTGAAAGCAAAAATTGTGGTTGTAATTTGGGATTTTCCCTTTTTAGTGGGTGTTGGTACTCCTTTTTGTTTAGAACTTATTTTGATTAAAGTTTGATAGATTATGGTCTTTGGTAGTATTATATTATTGTATGAGCATTAGATATTGTATTTCGTTTGTTTTTGAAAAAAAGGGTTGAAGTTAAGTGCTCAAGGAGCAAGTTTGATTCTTTGGGACTCAATCGATCTCGTGATTTGGGTGGTGATAATACAAATCTCAAAGATATGCGCAAATAAGGTATTATTTTACCGTTTTGTAGAATGTTAGCATAATCATGAAAATAGTGCTTTAAGCAAAGAGATAGTTATGCATTGTCATGTAAATATGTGTGTATGTTTGAATCATTAGTACATAACTACAAATGTGAGAGACTTTCCATTGTGCACCAAATTGTTAAAGTTTTAGTAATTGTTGTTTTAGCTCGAATGATTTATATTAAATCTTGTTGTTGAGAAGTAATTTTGGAAACTTAGAAGTGATCAAGGAATTGTTTCTGCATTATGAGAGTTACCACTATTTCCAAAAGGGCCTCATCTAACCTTGTGAGTTTGTGAATATTTGTGAACCCTTTTGAGCTTTAAATAAAATTTATTTTTTGGAATGAATCTATCAAAAATACAACAAATTTCTAATATACCACTTAGTAGTTTTGTTAAGGCTTAGAGAAGACCAAGGAAAAGTCAATGATGATTCATACTAAAACTTTTCTTGTTTATAAACATTTTACTCAATTATTTGAAATAGCATTGCTTGAAGAGCATTCATTTGAACAAAAAAAAAGAAATATTTAAAGTTGAGAAGGTTGATTATAAAGGAAGAAAGAATTGGTGGAACAATGCATCCTGTAAGAAATGCTTAACAAAAAAAAGAAAAGAAAAGAAGCATTATTAAAGAAAAAGGAAAAAGATAAGGGTGCATTGTGAGAAAGAGAAATCAAAAGTTGAGATAGAAAGAAGGATGAAGAAAGAATGAATGTTGTGAATATGTGAAATTCTCTTCATGATATTTACCCATTTTGTTTCAATGGCCTTACATATATAATCCCTTGTTTTTTAACCCTAGCCCAATTACAACCAAGTAAAGTCCTTTTGTGATCTATGTTTCCTTGATATTCTTTTCGACTTATTTGATGAATGCATGAATTGTTCTGAATGTTCGCACAATTACTATTGAGAGTGATTTGTCCTTTGTCTTGGGTACATAAGCCATATTCTGTTGATGGAAAGTAGTTGATTCAAGTATGAACATGTTGTTACTAATTTATGCACAGCTACATGTTTGTGTTTAGAACTTATTTCATTATCACGCTTTGATTCTGAAAATAGTTGATTTGTGTTGTGACCACATCTTGTGAGTTTGAACCATCCAAGTTGATCTTGTTGATTTTGTTCTTCTAAATTCATCTTGTTATCTTAGTGTTTACCTTTTATTTGGGGACAGACAAAGATTTTAGTTGGGGAGAGTTGTTAAGTGTCAACTTTTGAATAAATTTCATATCATTTATTGACACTTTCAAACCCTTTATTTTACTTTTAATTAGGATAAACACTTATTTTAAGTCATTTTGCGTGAATATAAATAATTTTGAATGTTTTAATTTATTTGTTAGTGTTTCAGCAAATTTTGTGCAGATAAGACGACCAAATGTAGACTTTCTGCTTTTTATGCAAGGAAACAAAGTTGTGTTTCTGCAAAGGATCGCCCGACGACATGATGCATCGCCCATCGAAAATTATGAAGAAATGGTGGATTTTTTTGGTTTGCTTCTGTAATCTTTCGCCCCTGGCGAAAGAAGGATCACCTGGAGAAGCATCTTTGTCGCCCGACGATGATAGATCCTTTCCTGCTTGTGTAACACACCTAGCTGGTCACGTGTGTCATCTAGCTGGCGTCGCTCGACGATGCTTTATGGTCGCTCGACGATGGTGTACAGATGACCATACTTTTTGGCTACTTTTGCCATATTTTGGGGGAACTTTTCACCAACTTTTGTACTTTGTGTCATACCCCAAATTTGCCCTACCCCGACGATCGTATTTTTCAAGATTTAAAATAGAAGAAATATTTAATTAATGATGGTCCAGCAATATCTGTTGGCCCACTGTTTAAGAAGAATTCAAATCAATAATAGGGGTGTATTTTAATTCAGGAAAATGAGACTTTTTAAATCAGAAAGACTCATATGTTCGTAAACTCATTCTCGAAGCATGTTGGTCTATGGACCATGTGATTCGAAAATGAAAAATTATTCAAATAACAATTAAGTTTTTAATTAATAAGACTCATTTGAAAAAAATTGTTGTTAGCAAGAAGGAAGGACGTGCTTATCAAAAACTAAGCTCATTAAGTTGGCCCATTTGATGTGTTTGAAAAAAAAGAAGTATTATTACTACTATTAAAAAGGAAAAGTTGCTTATTATTATTATTTTAAATAAATAAATAAACAGTATTATTTTTTTTCTTAAAAAGAGAAAAGCATAACACTTTACTAAAATTTGTTTTTTAAAATTTGTTTTTGTTAAATGTTTTATTACTAAAGGTTGGTGTTTTGAAAAAGAAGAGAATTGGGCCGGTGGTATTAAAAACTGGTTTCATTGCTGTAATAAAAATTTAATTGAGCTGGGCAGAACAAAAGCAATTAGTTAAATCAGGCCCATGTTTTGTAAAAAAAGTGCAGGCCCAAATATCAGCTAACAACTAGTGTTTGGATTCAGCAAGCATGTAGGTTTTTGTTCATTAAAAAGCGTTAATGTTCTCATTAAAAACTACCATTTGAACTTTTGTTCCAGTTTTACACTCATCTGCAATAATTCAAATACGGCGTCATGCGGAATCACCGCAAGACCCACCGACCCGCCGCAACAGCTACCGGCGATTCCTCTCATGCTACATCCGCTGGTTCCGTTGTTTAGCCAACATCCACCGCGAGCCACTTCGATCTTCAGCCGCAACAAAGAAGGGAAGAGCTAAAGAAGAGTGAGAGAGAAAGAAAGGAATTGTGGAAAGGGAAAGAGGAAGAAGGTTGTTTTTGTTTTTTTGTTTTTTCCTTTTTCTTTTTCTGCGTGGAAGATGAATGATATATGAGTATTAGCATAGCAGAGTTTTTTTCTCTTATTTTTTTTGCTTATATCTTTTGTTATTATTTGTTATTTAAGTTATTAGTTTCAATATTGAATTAGGGTTAGTCTCTTGGTTGGGCCTTTTGGGTCATGTTTCTTGTTTTCCACTGATTTAGAAACAGGTTTACTTATATTCACACCTTTTAAAGTTTAATTTTTTATTTAGCTTGTATAATTTAATTTATGTAATTCATGTTGAAAAAATTTATTTTGTTCAGAAAATAAAAAGTATTAACATTAAAAAAAAAAAGTAGATACAAAATTCCAAGATGTGATTCAATTCATTTTAAGATAAATCTTGTAATTAATTTTGTACGTAAATTTAAACACTTTTTTAAACAACTAATTCAAACATTCTATAAATAATAGAATAGAATGTTTATCTTCGAGTAATTAAATCGACCGACACATCGTCAAATGATTTATTATTCAAAATTAAATAATTTTTACAATTAAATTAATTCAATATTTTACAAAAATATAAAGAAACTACACAATTCACCATCTGCGAATGACACGTGGCCAATATCTGGCCACGTGATAGAGAGAATATATCAAACTCTCTCGCTCTATGTTTAAAGAATACGCAAACAAGCGGTAAACTATTATTATAATAAATTAATTTAAACAATTAATTTTCAAAAAGGAATACACAGTATATTCTAATTAACTGCGCACTAGTCCAAAATCTCCGCTATTCACACATTCAGGCTAATTGCGAGGGAAATTAAAATATTTACGCAAACAAGCGATAAAATATTTTTATAATAAATTAATTTAAACAATTAATTTTCAAAAAGGAATACGCAGTATATTCTAATTAACCGCACACTAGTCCAAAATCTCTGCTATTCACACATTCAGGTTAATTGCGAGAGAAATTAAAATATTTGTGTAAACCATAAAAAACACAAACCAAACTACGAACTACGAAAATAAGACTCTGATTCCTCCTAGGAGGATACGTAGGCATACGATCGAAAAATCGTGGCGAGTCCCCCTAACTAAAATTCAAACCCTTTTCCAAAATAAATAATTAAAACCCTATTTCTTAAACATCGCACTTCTAAACCTAGTATCCTTGCGAACAAGGTATATAAGGGGTACCTAACACCTTTCCCTCGTTTAGAACCGAGTCCAAACCTATAATCTCTGAATTTCTTTTAGGGTTATTTCTTTATACTCCCTTCCTTTAGGATAAAAATTAAGAGTGGGGACTCTGATTAAAAAACCAGTTGTAACACTTTGGAGGGAAGATAAACCTCAAAAAGGGAATAAAAACCCTTGTTCTACATATCATAACATAGAAACCCTTGTTCTTATTTTTGGGAGAAAAAAAACATTCTTGCATCTTGAATCAAGAAGACTTGAAGATTGATGTTCATCAACATTCATTATTTTTTTTATTGATCAAGGTATCATGATCATGAGTAGCTAGGCATCTTTTATGTCAAGGTTAGAAGTAGTTAACCTAGACTTTATGTATTTCTTTTAATCGTTTTGTATATGAACTTGGTTGATGATTAATACATGTTGAATATCTTTGTTATCATTGTTCTTTTTATGGTTTGGATCATTATTGAGAAGTAAGTTCTAAGCTTGAACTAAGATATTCATTTACTAATAAACAAGCTCTAGACATAGATTTGTGAGTTAGTTTTCACTTGTATCAAGATTTAAAGACAATCATGTTAATAGTTAGGTTGAGAGATCATTTAATGATTAACATGATAATACTCACAATATTTCTTAGAGATGAGAAATATTGAGAGGATACGTGAATGTATCGATCATTAATTAGCTCATTTGCGTGATTAATCGAATATATTTAGAATAGGTTGATGAAAACTAATCTTGACATACCTTTTATCAAAACAAGCCTTTTCAAACAAAAATCTCTCTTTTATCCAAATCACCATCTAGTGCGTGAAACTTAATCTTTTGTTACTAAAAGCAAATACAAAAACTTTGTTTATGATTCAAACACTTAAAGTTACTAAAACTATAGAACGACATTAATATCACACCAATCCCTGAGGAAAACGATAATATAAATACTTGTGTTGAAAATATTCTACAACACTTTCTGAATTTGGTGTTCTTTTATTTTTCTTTTTTGTTTGTATTTTTGAATTATTTATTTCAAGACAAAGCCATTTTGGTAACACCATGTTGGTTCTTAATTCATTACTTTTACTATTCTGTCATAATCTTTAGTTCTTGATGGATAGGTTTATACTCTTTAAGTACTTGCCATTTATCTTCAAGATTCTGCAATCCTCTGCCAATTCTTCTATTTCATAGGCCTTATTTATGAATGTCTGAATAATTCGAAAGGGTTCTTCCCAATGTGGAGATCATTTCCCTAACAACTTATTTGTTCGATCCATTGGTAATATTACCTTCCATACCAAATCATCATTTGAAAAAACTTTTCCTCTGACTCTTTTATTGTATGATCTAGCTATTCTTTCTTTTGGTCTCCTTAGGACCTCTAAAGCATGTAGTATCTCTTCGTCCAAATAAACTAATTCATTCATCATCATTTCCAAATGATTTACTCCAAAATCTTCCCTCCCATTATTAAGACAAAATGGTTCACGATGCCTCCCCATGCTCATGAAGGTCTCAAACACTCAAGACTTATCAAGGATTGATCAGATGGACTCTCCTTCTAAGCAACCAACCTACAAATAGGGTTTTTCTTTTCTCAAAGTAAATTTAGTTTCTAATGCCTCAAGTGGATTTCATGGTTTCTCATATACTTCAAAGAATCCTCATACAAAATTTCAAGTCTTGCAGTACAAGTTTGCTCATTCAATTGATCAGATGATTGAAAATTAGTTGTATTGGGCAAAAAGTCAACTTTGATCAATCTACAGTCAAACTTCAAATTTTTTTATCAACATCAACATTTTAATGTCACATTCATCATTTGATCAAGGGTTGATAATGATTCATCAAGAAAACTCAATATTCATCAAAAGTCAAAAGTTACTAAATTAGTGTTTTCTTAAGGAGAAGTCAACTGAACTTTGACCAAGCACAACTTTCGAATTTTTTTTTGCAATAACCAGGTATTAAAATTTTTTTTCGCAAATAACCATGTTTCAGATGACTCCCCAAAGGAGGAGCCATCTCACTTGGCGCCTCCACCTAGGGTTTTTCCCTAGGCGCCATCTCACTTGGTGCCTCCTCTCTCTTTTAGCCAAGTGAGATGGTGCATGCACTTTAAAAGTGAGAGGAGGCGCCATCTCACTTGGCTCCTAGGGCAAAACTAGGGCAAAATGATGTTTTATAAATAATTCGTCCGTTTCTCCGTCATTTCTCACACTTTCTCGCACTGTTTTTTTATTTTTTACTCTGTTATTTGCGTCATGGCATCGCCCATGATTTTTACCAGAGATGGTTACATTATCTTCTCTGCCACGAAACCTGCGATGAAAATGAAATTTTGGCACATTCACTCCATGGAGCGTCTGAAGCGGGAGTTGATGCGATGGCTAGATGGAGACATTGCGGAGGGGGAAAAAATTCGAAGGATCCAGCGAAGACGAACAACAACCTCACATGCGACAGGAAGACCTAATGTATGGCTGGAGGAAGTCAAAACAGACAGCGACGTAATGTTGATGATGCATGGGTCAGATGAAATTGTTTTAATAGTTGTAATTTCGTAGACAGAATATCATGTTTTTTTTCTTGTACGCGCAATATTTATTGTAGCAAATACTGTTAACGAAAAACCCTAATGTTTACAACATAATTAAGGAAAGATTTTATGTATTACAATTTTTATGTGGTCGAGGCAGACGCCCGATTCGGACAATTTTTGCGATTGTGTCCGACCTGACGGCATAAACCACACTTTCTTTCCAGCTTGTCAAGTTCGTCCATTTCGGTTGTGATGCGCTTACTTTTGGGACGACCCTTCTTGTTCCTTCGCATTTGGTCATTGTGCCACACTATTTCACCGTCGTATGCAGGCCAATAATCTGGTTTTGCTACCAAAGGAAAGTTGTTGTTGTAAACGTTGAGCAACGTTTCAGATTTGTAAACGTGTGACAGAAGTTGTAGCGCGTCTTGATGGGTATAAGCACAAGCGGCAATGACATGAGAGCAAGGCATACGAAAGTCTTGAAACTTGCCACAATCGCACCAACGAGAAGGTAGTATTACCCTATATTCCTGTCTTGGCAGGCCTTCATTGTGGTCGATTGTCTCTTTCACAATAAAGTTGTGACTGTGTCGGTCAAACCGTATAACCATATGAGTGTTGGTTTTGGCACTTTCTTCCTTAATGTATTTCATGCAGCTTTCACTCCATAGTTGTCCAGATTGCAACACCGTATTCCATATTTCACCTCTTTTGGAAAACAATGCAGCCATCCTAAAATACGTAGATTTTACCAAAGAAGTGATTGGGAGGTTTCGTATGCCTTTGAATACCACATTCATCGATTCAATAAGATTCGTTGTCATGTGCCCCCATCTTTGGCCATTGTCGTATGACCTAGTCCATTTTTCCACCGGAATATTGTCGATCCACCTACCGGCTTCCGGATTTGACAAACGGATCTCGTTACGGTAATATTTGAATGTGGGTTGTGTCAATGCATATCCCGCATTCATAACCGCTTTCCTTAGTGTTTTGTCCTTGATCTCCCTCGTGAAATTCTGGACGATATGCCTAACGCAATAAACATGCGTAGAAGGAGGGTCATGCCAACCGTTTGCAGGATTATTGTAGGCACTTTCAATGGAGGCATGTCTGTCCGACATCAAACAGAGATCTGGTTGAGGAGCCACGTGTGTTCGCAGGTTTTTCAGAAAAAAGCTCTAAGCACCACCGGTCTCCCCCTCGACTAGGGCAAAGGCAATTGGGAAAATGTTGTTGTTGCCATCTTGTGCAACTGCCATCAGTAGTGTGCCTTTGTATTTCCCATACAACCAAGTCCCATCAATTTGTATAATTGGTTTGCATGATGCAAACCCTGTGATGCAAGGTTGAAATGCCCAAAACACTCGACTGAATATTCCGTTTCCGTTTAGTTGACTACCATCTTGGGCGTATGCTGGCACTATTTCCAGAACGTAAACAGTACCCGGATAATAAGTCTTGAGTGCATTCAGGTAGCGAGGAAGCTCTTGGTATGACTCCTCCCAGTTTCCGTACACCTTTTCAATCGCCTTAGTCTTTGATAACCACGCCTTACAGTAAGACAGAGTATAGTTAAAAACTGTGGTGATGTGGGAGATGATGGTTTTCACCTTCAAAGATGGGTCGTTGCTGACCAGTGGTAGGATTTCTTGACAGATGAGATCGTAATTAAGTTTTCGGTGGTCCTGTGATTGGGTAGAACTTACACAAGTGTGGGTAGTCATGGAACCTATGACCCAGCAATCACCTCTTAATTTGTATGATGCAGTGAGCTTGAACATACAGTCTGGGTGGACACACTTGATCTTGTACCTTTCTGGGTTGACACGGTCCACCTTAAAATCGACCGAGTTGAGCATGTGAAATTTTTTTATGGCTCTGATGCATTCCTCTATGTTACGAAAGTTGTCCTTCTCTTTTAAGTTTTCATCCGACTACATATACGGATTGAAAAATAAATCAGTAGACGATTCATCTCTGCCCATGTTGAAGTTTGTCATGTGCGGAGGTGGTGTGTATATCTCATTTGCAGGAATACTAGGTATGCCATTATCGTCGGAATCATCATTCACCATTTCATCAAACTCTAACTCGTCATCTTCTTCTTCTTCATCAACTACATCTACCTCTGCTTGTTCGTTCTCCAAAGGATCAACCACTTGTGTCACATGAGGCTCTCGCAGCATAATGTACAACTCAATAGAGTCGTACCCAGAATACACATGGCTGGAAAACATATTCTGAAGATCCTCGTCATGTTGAACCTCAACCTTATAAAATATTATTTGGTTGTTTCCAAAAAAAACTGGATTTTGATAAAATATCTGTGTCACCGGGCCTCGTCCAAGTTTGGCCTCCAATTGTTTTTTGAAGTACGAGAAATTGGCTTTCCCGTTTAAAAGAAATTGGATGTTGTTTGTGTCTCTAAAAAAACCCAGAGGTGGGACACATGTATGTCTCACCGTTGAAATGTGCATTGATGACATATTGGGGTGCAGAGGCCATTGCGTAGGGTTGTTTGAAGGTTGGAAGGTTTTAAGGTTGGAATGTTTGAAGTGTATGAGTTATTCGAAGGTTTGTATGTTTGATTGTTTAAAGGTTTGATTGTATGAAGGTTTGAAGGTTGGAAGGTTTCAAGGTTGGAATGTTTGAAGTGTATGAGTTATTTGAAGGTTAGTATGTTTGATTGTTTGAAGGTTTGAAGGTTTGATTGTATGAAGGTTTGAAGGTTGGAAGGTTTGAAGATTGGAATGTTTGAAGTTTATGAATTATTCGAAGGTTTGTATGTTTGATTGTTTGAAGGTTTGAAGGTTTGATTGTATGAAGGTTTGAAGGTTGGAAGGTTTGAAGGTTGGAATGTTTGAAGTTTATGAGTTATTCGAAGGTTTGTATGTTTGATTGTTTGAAGGTTTGATTGTATGAAGGTTTGAAGGTTGGAAGGTTTGACAGATTAAGTGAATCAGTATTTTGATAAATGTAAGACTAAATAGGTCATACTGAATTTGAATTAAGTAAGGATGTAACCCCCAAGGCTGCCACCTAGCCTGCGCCTACTCTGCACCTACACCGTAACTTGTAAGTCTCCTCCCATCACCTCCAATAGTGTTACATGCATTCAGGCATGGCATCCCCAAGGCTGTCACCTAGCCTGCACCTATTCTGCAACCCATGACACCTCTTATTCGCCAATGGGGATGGCGACAACTTTAATTTTTGAACTCTTTCGCCAAGTCAAATGGCGCCTCCCTTAATGTCCAATCGTGTTACATGCATGCAGAGATGTAACCCCCAAGGCTACCTAGCTTGCACCTACTCTGTACCTACACTGTAACTTATAAATCTCCTCCCATCACCTCCAATAGTGTTACATGCATTCAGGCATGGCATCCCCAAGGCTGTCACCTAGCCTGCGCCTATTCTGCAACCCATGACACCTCTTATTCGCCAATGGGGATGGAGACACCTTTCATTTTTGTACTCTTTTGCCAAGTCCAATGGCGCCTCCCTTAATGTCCAATCGTGTTACATGAATGCAGAGATGTAACCCCCAAGGCTGCCACCAAGCCTGCGCCTACTCTGCAAGAGTGACACTTATCATGCATGCATGCACCAGCTACCACCTCACTTACTCTATGAATTTTTTTTGCCTATTAATACAGAACATAACATACTTTTCTCACACCCACAATCGTCTCACTCTCTGCTATAAAGTCTTTCATAATCTCTCACACTTTCTAAGTCTTTCATAATCTCAGGCATTTTCAACAATGGCTCTTCTCACAATGGGCGATTCTCACAGAGGCACAAGGGACAACATTGCCGCATTTGTAAGTTTCTATTTTGGGTAAACATTTTTTATACTTCAGGTAATGCTTTGTTCATCTTACTTAATCTTACACCTTTTACATTATTAACTCAGGATACCAAAAGATTCAGAATCTGGTCTCACAACTACCTGGCTCCCGACCCATTTATCATACCATATCTAGAATACGCAGGTTTCAGACATGTTATAAAGATCTCCAACTGCACAATTGATTCGAAGTTCATTCTTGCAATGTTGGAAAGGTGGAGACCAGAGACCCATACATTTCACCTACCAATAGGTGAATGTACCGTCACGTTAGAGAATATGTACATGTTACAGGGTCTCCCTATCGACGGTAAGACCGTTAACGGGTCAGTTCAACAACCCAATTCTCAGTGTGAAGAATTGTTAGGCAGGGATATGGTTGAAGGTGGTGGTGCGAGAGGTCAGGGTATACTTCTCACTGAGCTTAAAAATCATTATGCAAGTTTGGAATTAAACGAAAATTCCTCCAAGCAAGACAGGGTAGTAAAAGCCAAAACTTATCTAATGATACTATTTGGAACCTTTTTATTTCCCAAAAGTACGGGAAATAGTGTAAATTTTATGTATTTACATTTACTTAGAGATTTTGAAAAAACAAGAAAGTATAGTTGGGGTTCTGCAGTTTTAGCCCACCTATACAGTTCCTTGTGCAAAAATGCAGTCAAGGAAAAATGTACATTTTATGGCTGCGCTTTTTTACTACAAGCCTGGGGTTGGTGGAGTATGGAGTCCTTAAACCCCGTCAACAACAACACTTTCGTTTTCCCGTACGCAACAAAGTAAGTCATCAAGTTATATCATTTATTACTATTCATCTCTTCACCAAATATATGCTAAAAATAAAATGTTTTTCATTTCCTTTAGTTATTGCGTGAGGGGTATGGATTACGGCAAGAATCCAAGATTCAATGTCGCACTATACCGCAATCTGTTGGATCACCTAGGCCCGGATGATGTACGTCGTACCTTTCAACTTTTCTTTATTTAAATTACTTATATATTACGTTTTCATTAACCTGATTTAATTTTTTTCGCAGTTTGTCTGGAGGCCATATTTGGGTTTGGGCCATGAACCAAACCCCGAGGATGCAGCAATTTGGAGCGCCAAGACTGCAATCATACAGTTCAATGTTGTGGAGATGCACCACAACGACCGTGTGAAGATGCAGTTCGGAATGCATCAAGAGATACCAAGTGATCCGACTTGTTTGTCCCCGTGGCATCTCAAAAGGGTCGACGCCCAGTGGGGTCTTACCAACTGGAAAGACTTTGCTCCAGAATGGTGTAAGATGTGGCAGAGACGTCACCGACATGTCTTTCAATTCCCGGTTTTCCTCAATCATGGTAATATGCGGCACACAGATCAGTATTTATCTTGGTACATGTCGGTTAGTAACCCTGAAATGCACGTGTCTCATCCAAGGTATTTAGTTGACCCACGAACACAATGGGCACAACCCTCGTTTCCCCAACAACAAACCCAACACACATCAACCTCCCACCAACCCCCCAGACGAAACAGAACCACAAACACCCAACCACAGTCCCCACCACAACACAATTACACCCAAATGCCCCACAACCAACCACAATCACCACCTCAGTACCAATACCCCAATATGCATCACACCCAACCGCAATACCAATCACAATACCAACACACCCGCATACCCCACACACAATTTCAGTCTTCTGTATATCCCAATATGGGCCCCTCAACATCCAGCCTTAGCCCTGATTTGGGAATGTCGGAAGATTACGAACCAACCGAACCAACTTACTATCAACCACAGTATCACCAAACCACCCAACATCCTCAATACCAAACACCCCAAGATCCATCTCCTTTCTACCCCCGTACTCAGACGATCAATGCTACAGACCCACTATGGAACCCCACCCACCGCCAACACGACCAAACTTTGAGGGTATGGGTAACCGACTGTACCAAAGCGGATCTTCTAGATATGGAGATCTAACTGAATTCATGGATCCGGAACGCATTGACTTCGCTTGGCCATCGACCCTGCCACAATAGGAAACGCGACGACACCCAGCACGGAAAAGGCGAGGACAGGGATACGGAACCGGGGGTCATTACGGGGTTTCGGGCGATCATTGATTTATCTGTTTTTTTATCTGTTTTTTTAATGTAATACATATGGGTGTAATCATTTTTTTAAAATAAAAAGTCAATTTTGTTGATCCTGTATCGAATACGCAACACACCGGACTGGAAAAAAACGCGAAATTTTCCCTAGAATTGCACTAAGGCGCCATCTCACTTGGCTTAGGGCATGCCCTAAGCACCTAGGCACCAAGTGAGATGGCGCCTCCCCTTAAATAATGGGTGTAAGCACCAAGTGAGATGACTCCTCCTTTGGGGAGTCATCTGAAACATGGTTATTTGCGTAATTTTTTGCGAAACATGGTTATTTGCAAAAAAAAATTTAATACATGGTTATTCAAAAAAAAATTCCTCACCAATCAGTTAAGTATTTTCCAAATCATGAAATAAGTGTTCCAAAGCTTTAGGTTGTGACTCATGATTAACTTGCATATATTCGGATTCTGAGAAATGAAAATGCATGAATTTGTTTTGATTTTAGTTTTGTATTGAGCAACAATTGTTCACATGTTTCATATTTTTGTTCAGTTAGTGTTTGTTGTCCAATAAACGAGAGTTGAATGTCTAGCTCTGCATAAATCCCAGTTATGCAGTGATGGTTTTCAGAAATGAAGGTGCTTCTCTTGTCTGAGAGAAGTTGATATGGATTCATAACTTCCTTTGGCATATCTGTTGCAACATTTGTGGTAGCTTTTGTTTATCAATAAGGTGTGGCATTTTAACATTCGTGGCTTAAAGAACTTTTCAGATGTCTTTACTATTTTGCTGTTAAGAAGTGGTAGCTTAATTGATTTGGGAACTCTTTATAGCAAAGGTATGTTCTTTTGCCCACCCTTTTATGTTCTTTCTTGGTAATTTTCCTCTTCTCTTTATTTTTCTGTAAAACAATAATTGTAATATGGTATTACTTCTTCTTTGCATTGCATTGATGCAAAAATGAGACTTAGAAAATTTACTTATGTATGATACTGCATTGTCATTAATAATGTTTAACTTGTTCTTTTTTATAACACCATTTTTTTATCCTTATTAAAATTTTCATGTTTTTAATATATAACCACAAAATTAGAGAATGATTTTATTTTTATACATGGGTGGCCTTTGGGGCTGGATGGCAAGCTGTTGTGGCCTATGTGAACATTGCATGCTATTATCTATTTGGAATTCCAATGGGTCTTATATTTAGTTACAAGGCTAACTTGGGAGTTAAGGTCTCATTATTAGGTCTTAATAGTTTATAAAATGAATTGAAACAAAGATGTAAGAGATTAATCAGTAAATTTATTTCTATTCACAAATTCGAATCAACTTATTTTTCAAACATGCATACCATAATTCTATTGTAATAATTGCAGGATTCCCTTGCAGAAGATAGAAATTTATCTTCTCTTTTTTTATTAAGGTTACTCAAATGTCTTAGCATGTCCGATAAAAAATGTTCTCGCTGTAAAGCCCCAGTGGTCGTGTTGTTGGTGAAAGAGTTGTTGGTGTTCTTATAGATACCACTCATATGCAGATAAGCATTCTTTCATTCTCTTACACTTAGACATGTTCAAAAATGCAAAAAGGAACCACGTGTTTTGTTTTCTATTCGTATGTTTGTTAAGCAAAATAGGATTAAAATTTTAAAAGTGGCCATTGGTCTGTTTTGTTCGAATAAACATTTTCTATTTTCATTTTTAATTATGAAGTTGCTACTTTGTTTTCAATCCATTTTGTGTTTCCATAGCTTGCAGAGTTTCCTATACGAATCTTTTGAAACATGTGTTGGTGTAAGCCCTAGAGACCAATACTTTTGGTACTTGTATTGAATTATTTATTAATAATAAAAGGCATTTCTTTATTATGTTTGTTTTCCAAAATAATAAAGTCCCTAGAATGGTTTATTGGTTTAATGAAATGTTAAGTGTGACTTAATCATGAGATCCTATTAAACATAAGAAACTATTCTTAAAGTATCTGTAGTCAAGCTTTAATGTGAAGTGGGATAACATTAAAGCATTAAGATTATTATGAAGATAGATTGATGATCACATCTCATGGATCATAGATAAGGAGTTATCAAGTCTTGACATAGTGTTTCCAGTGATTTCTGGTAAACAACCGCTAGTCTTCCAAACTATCGAATAATCTTTCTGACTGTTATTCAATTCCTCTGGTAACTCACAGGATCGACTAGATTGATCCTAGGACTCCTTGGATATTAAGGTTACTCTCACGATCGAACAGATATTCATGGTTGATATTTGAGTGTTTGGCTTATTTCGATTTCTCTCTCTAAAAGTCTAAAGATGTAATCAAAATGTGTGTGTGAAACTAAGTTGCATGAGTAAATGTTAATTGTAAAGACATGTGCAATTGCATAAAAGTCAAGTAAATAGTTTCGAATTATGAAACAATTAATGTAAAGAAATTCTGGAACGTAAAAGGTTTGAAATATGAAGAAAGCGTTTAATGCAAGAAATCTGTAAATGACTTTAAGTAAAAATATGCGTTCGAAGGATAAAACTTGAAGGTAAAGGTATGGAAAATATGACAGTTTTCTAAAATGTAAATTGCTTGAAATGTGAAGAAATCATTAAAATGTAAAGCTTTGAAGAAGAGATTTCAAAGTGAAAAGACTGTAAATGAGAAAACTTGTAAATGCTATTTGACAAAAAGGTAAAGGAAAGTACTGGGAATGGTAAAAGGTTTTCATTAAATCAGAAATACATGGTGCTATCATACATACATTTCTCTTGCATTCGTTTCCCTTGCCATGTGGTAGTTTGAATGTTACTGAGTATTTTGTATAATAGATATGACACACGAAATCCTAATATTAAGACTTCTATTTATACTAATTCGACCATAACGGTCTTGCTATAGGATTATGCCACGTTCAGAACATGCAGGACAATGCCTCTTTCTTCTTTCCACGTGTCCCCAAATGCTCCAGCACATAACTTTCAAACTTCGAATGTCCCGCTTCCATTTGAATTTCAAATGCTTTGGTACTTCTCTGTTTCGAACGCTCTTCCCAGACACAGCCTTGTTGTTATTTCGAGACTTCTTTAGATATGTTCCCATAATTGCCACTCGAAGCTCCAAGCTTTGACATACTTATTCGAAACACTGCTTCTGCTACTTCGAAACATGGCTCTTTACCTCATTTCGATCGAAACGTTTAATTCATTTGGCTTCTAATATCATTATCAAAATCTTCAGCCAACAAATTGCCCATTTAAAATATGTATTTCGATTACTCTGAGAAATACCTATTTTAAACACCTACACAAGATTTTGATGTGACTTTCGAATCATCGTAACATTTAATGCATTTGACTCCAGTCACGTCAATCATAGCACCTTTTGGATTCCTTAACCGCCTGGAACCACTTCACAGTATGGTGCAGTTACAACTAATGATTATCTTTAAATCACGCCTATTACCCATGTTAACTTTACGCCACCTCTTCATCACACCAACCCATGATCTCCACGTATCACACCCTTATTCAGTGGGTGCTTAAACTTCCCCATTATAAAACATCACCAACTTAATCTTTTTCTTTTCTTTTCACACTCTAAATCTTTTACCCTCCTTCTCTCGTCAAAAAATCCAAGCTTTCAACATCTTTCAAAAATGTCTTCTTCTACTTCATCCCAACTCAAGAAAGTCTCCAAGAAGAAAGGAAAAACTGCAGGAGCTACCATGGAAAGTAAAATCATCACTCACCAAGGTCAATCCATTCTTGCCCCTCAGATGATTTCAAAGGAAAAAGAAATGTTGTATGCGTCACAGGTACTCATTCCTACCAATGTTGCTGGTAAGAGGTTAGCTTTAAATGGCCCTCTTACGGTTTTTGAAATATTAAAAGACACCAGGACGATTTTCCCAGTTTGTTATAGTTTTAAACCCTTATTTAACAAAATGGATGCCCCTAAGGCAGTAGAATCTTCTAGTTCAAATACCATAGAAAACCCCACTGTCCCTCCTAAGGACCCCTTTGTATTGGATTATGTAAAAAGTAATTTAAAGCCATTTCGATCTTGCCCCACCTCTGATATTGCTTATCAAAATTGGTTCAAGAAAGTAGAAGCTAAGAAATCCCAGCAATGGGAAGAATTAGGTATCTATAACCTGATTAAGCTATCGAAGCCTGGTTTCACCTACAGCCACCCTCTGCTATTCGCGTCCCTCTATTTCTGGGACAGTACCTGATCTGACCTGATCAGAAGGTTTGGACTGTCACGGCTGGCTCCGAGCAGAAAGCTTTTTGAACGAGGAGGGGGGGGGGGGGTACCTGCAAGGCACTCCGATGCTAAAGTCAGTGGGAGTACGAGCAGATAATAGAGTTGAGGTTAGAATGATGAATACCTGACCCTCTGGAAGCAGAGGGTATTTATAGCCCCCAGCGCTGGGCCAAGGTTCCTTCATTGGGCCGGGCGGATTTGGCCCAATGGAGGAACTGCCAGGTTCTACGTGGGTAGTGGGGACCCGCACGTGGTCCCCTTCCTGGATGTGCTGCGTGAAGTGCGGGCGGACGAAGACGCGGTCTTTCCGGAGTATCGTTGGGGGAACGTTGGACTGAGTCTGCCCTAGTTGGGATGCTCGAGACAACGTCGAGCTGGACAGCAGGGTGTCGAGCTAGACGACAGGTCATCGAGCTGGGCGACAGGACGTCGAGCTGGACGACAGGAGGTGGAGCTGGACATCATCACGCGAGTTAGACAGCGGGATGTCGAGCTGGACATCAGGATGTCGGGCACGGATGTGACTCCTTTGCCCGACGTGGACCTCCGTAAGTCCTTTTGGATTGGGCCTTAGTAACGCTTTTGGGCCTGTCGGGCCCAGTCCAGAACAGGAGCCCCCCAAGTCGTGGTTCCTTGGCGAGGAGCCATGACTTGAACCAAAGTTATTCCCTCGTTGAGGTCTCGTGCCCGGGATAGACGCGGGGGGCCCTCGAGGGGCCTCCTCTTGTCGTGCTCGAAGACGCCCTCGGAGATGGATGCACGGGGAATCCTTGCCGGGCGCGTCGGTCGAGCACACGAGGTATCTTTCGGGAATTGTGCCGCCACCCTATGGGGATAGGGCCATCATTACGTTGGGAGCAGCGCGTCGAGGAGATGGAGTCCGTGGTTGCCCGAGGTGACGTTTGGTATTCCACGTCATCACTATAAATAGGAAACTTGGGCCCCATAATACGTTTTCCGCTCTCCGTGCTCTCTCTGTTGCTGCTCTCCCACACTTTCTCCAGTTGCGACTTCCCGTCTCAGATTCTTCCATTTCGTAGCCAAATCCCACACTTTAATCCAAGTAAGTGATCTACTTTCTTCATTTTTCCGTTTAGAATGCATGATTCCTGGAATTTGTAGATGTTTTAGGACCGTGCGCGTGGGATTAGCCCGGTAAACTCGTGTTTTGCCCGACATATTCATGTCTAGGACCGGCAAACGCATGTTTGTGGCCGACACATTCATAGTTTTAGGTGAAAAACTTCAGAGCTGCCCGGGGTCTTCATGATCCGGGGCGCCTGATTCATGACCGTGCCCGGTATGTTCAGGGTCGTGGCCGTGGGCTTCATAGTGCGGCTCGCCATGTTCATACCTCGGGTCGACATGCTTGAAGAATGGCCGCGCAGTTGGTTTGAGGAAGAACACCGGGTTCAGGAGAGTCGGGGAGGCATCCATTTGTGGAAACAGACTTGTGTAGTCGTGTATGGGACGACATGATTTTGTCGAGCATAGGACTTCGTGCTCAACTGATTGGTTTCCCGTGCTCTGCAGGTAACCATGGCGGACGAGCCGAGCTCCTCCGGACGTCGTGATCGTGAAGAACAGAGTGCCGACGAGTCGGCCACCCTGATAGATACCGTGACCGACCCATTGTTGGAATGGGTGGGTGTCGAGCCGCGGGGGACAGCGTCGGTATATAGTCGAGATGACCGACATCCATTCACTGTCATTGAAGAGGGTCAGGACGAGCCTGGCTCCCAACAAAATTTCGTAGTCATGATTCCGTCGACCGGGGCAAGGATTTGCTCGGTCTATCCAAATTACAGCCTCGCGATGTATGAGATCGCGTTTAAAGACCTAGGGCTGCGGCTGCCGTTCACTGATTTTCAGGCCGGGGTCTTTATGCACTTGGAGCTGGCCCCGTCCCAGCTACACCCAAACTCTCTCGCCTTCATCCGGGCGTTTGAGTTGACGTGTCGCTACCTGAGGATCGGGGCGACCATCTCTCTTTTCTTCCGGGTATTTCACCTGCAGCGTCAGTCCCGAGGAGGGAAGCACAGCTGGGTGTCCCTGAAGCAGTCGAGAAGACTTTTTAAGATGTATATGGACTCCGTGAGGGGGTTCAAAGACAAGTGGTACGTGGTACGCCCAATTACCGATGCTGCTTTAGATTCCCTTTTCGAGGAGGAGGGGCCAGTGAGCGACGATGATGGGGAAACGATGGTGGCCGACGACGGGAGCCCTGTGTTGGGTCGTAGGGCTAAATTCCCGGTGTACTGGATGTCCCGACATTACGAGCATGGGACCGGTTATTATCATACCGCTGTCGGGGACATGTGCTCGGAAGATTAGCGGGCGTACGACGCTCTTTGCCGGTTTGTCGACAGTTTTCACCCTGCCCGATGGGTTACGCGGGAAGG
This sequence comes from Vicia faba, assembly GCA_948472305.1. Lineage (NCBI taxonomy): Eukaryota > Viridiplantae > Streptophyta > Magnoliopsida > Fabales > Fabaceae > Vicia > Vicia faba. The sequence goes on along the minus strand of OX451739.1, from coordinate 1,016,172,203 downwards.
GGATGATATCCTGGACAAAGACGGTTACCCGACGTTCGAGTCCCGTCCGATCGACACCAAGGCGCTGGTGGAGTGTCCGACTTACAGGCAGGCTGCCCGCCTGTTAGGTTGTTTGCTTGACATTTTATCTGTCATTTACTCATGCAGTTTGCTCGATACTGACTTTTCCTTTATTTCGTGCAGGTACGATGGCTAGCCGACATGAAAGGCTCCTGAAATTATCAACCGACCAGAGGCGAGGCAGGAGGGTCGTGAAGCCCCCGCAGACGACGAGAATGGGTCCTCCACCCGGTTCAAATGTTCCTCAGCAGGTGAGGGTGGACTCGCCGTCGAGCTCTGGACCCACGTCGGATCCAGAGGTCGAGGAGATCGACCCCAGCGCCGTTTTGACGCAGAGGAAGAGGACCCGTGTAGAGGGTGGTTCGACTGTCGGCGAGGACGCCGGCGCTGTTAAATCTATCGCCTTCCCTCCTTGTTTCGAAGAGGCGGGCTTTTTCGAGCGATTCCCCCCGACAGTGGTTGCCCATGAAGCTGAGGCCATAAAGAAGATGAGTAAAGAGGAAAGGAAGGCGTATCTGGCCGCCAGCGTGGACGGGCTGGTAAAAATGGCCGAAATGGCCTTGGTGCTATCTGAGGATGGAGGGGATGCTGCCCGTGTTAAAGAACTCGAGCAGGAGAAGGCGACCCTGACTGCGAGCTCGCGGAAGTTGAAGGTCGCTCTGGAACGCTCCGAGGAGATGTTCCGGGAGCAGACCGCGATGCTTGATGCTGAGAGGGAGATGCTGACCCTGGAAAAGGAGAAGTCGGGGAGGTTGACTGAGGAAGGGGAGCTTCTTCGGGCCGACAGGGATCGCCTGGCGGCCGAAGTCGAACGCTTGGGTAAACAGGTCGAGGAAATGAATGATGTCCTGCAACCTGCCGAAGATGAGCCCGAGGACATAGCAGCTTTGAAGAGTCGGGTGGAGCTGGTCGCCCACATCCGACTCCTCGAGGTGGACTGCGTCGGTGCCCTGGAGGACGGGTTCAATTCTGCGGTCGATCAGCTCTCCTTGCTGAACCCTGGCCTGGTCACCGAGGGTATCGGTCACACACACCGGGTTGTGGGTGGCGTGATCGTTCCTCCGCCCGACTCTCCTGATGCCAGCAATGAAGATTCCGTGGAAGTCTGAGTAAGATAGCGGGCCTGCGTGCCCTTGATATTTGTATTCTTTGGGCCTGCGTGCCCGTTTATTGTATGTTATGAACATCGCCGGCCTTCTTGGTCGGTTTACTATTGTTTTGTTGCCTTCGGGCATTTATACCTGTTGTTTTACATTTTGGATTTTTGCCCTTGTTTGAAATCATGTGCTCGTATGAATTTAGACTAAGCCACGGGCCCGAGGAGTCCCCGTAAGTGGCCTTGATTTGGCGAGCAAATGTGCTCGACTCCGTTTGTATGTGTGCCCGGACCTATTTCGATTGGCCAGAACCACCTAAGTGTTGCGCTCGAGGGGAGAGATTTTCTTTTGACCCTTGTAGATGTCCCGTTATTCTTGATGGAATGTCGGGCATTTCGGAGCGAGGTTGCTCAGTCGGGCGTGGAGCCCGTTAGGGACGATTCGCCCTTGGCGTGAACTGCCCATCGCGAGCTGGGTGTTCTGCCTTATGGGTACGACGATGGTGGGGCTCGGTATAGCTGTCCACGTCGGGCACTATCGATCGTCATCGTTTACCGTGCGATACTGTGCTATTTTGGTCGTACGTCGGGCTTGTACCTTAGCCTTAAACGAAATTGGACGTTTTTCCTCGTTGACCGAGCGCGGGTGCTGCTGGTCGAGGGTCTCAGGTGTTGACAGTTTCTAACTGTAGTACTGCTTTAGCTTAGCAGCATTCCAGGGTCGTGGTAATGGCTCTCCGTCTAACTGCTCGAGGTAGTACGCCCCGGTACCCGTGGTGCCGTGGACGCGGTAAGGTCCTTCCCAGTTCGCGGCCAACTTCCCTTCGCGGGAATCTTTCTGGTTCCTGCGTAGTACCAGGCTGCCTATTTCGAACTCGTGCTTGATGACCTTGTCGTTGTGGCGTAGAGCCACTCGTTGTTTTAGGGTGGCTTCGCGCAGGGCAGCCCCCGATCGGATTTCCTCGACTAGGTCGAGTTCATCCCTTAATGCTTCGTCGTTCATTTCTTCGTCGAGGGGTTCCTCCGTTCGTCGGGATGGTTCCATGATTTCGACCGGGATGACAGCTTCGGTGTCGTAGGTCAGTCGGAATGGTGTTTCCCCAGTCGTTGAGTGGGGTGTGGTGCGGTATTCCCAGAGGATGCTGTGGAGCTCCTCGACCCATCCTCTTTTGGCTTCGCTGAGTCGACGTTTGAGCCCTCGGAGGATGACTCTGTTCGCGGCCTCGGCCTGCCCGTTGGTCTGAGGGTGTTCGACCGACGTGAAGTGTTGTTTGGTCCCCAGTTTGGTGACGAAGTCTCGGAATCCGTGGTCGGTGAACTGGGTACCGTTGTCGGTCACCAGTGCCTGCGGAATTCCGAACCTGGCGAGCACGTTTCTTTCGTAGAAACGGAGGATGTTGTGTGAGGTGATTTTTGCGAGTGCCTCGGCCTCGATCCACTTCGTGAAGTAATCCACGGCGACGATTAGAAATTTGTTCTGGTAGGTCCCTTGCACGAAGGGGCCGAGGATGTCCATGCCCCACCAGGCGAACGGCCATGGGGACGACAATGTATTCAGCTCGTGCGGGGGTGCGAGGTGCATATCCCCGTGCTTCTGGCACTTGTCACATTTTTTCACGTGTTCCTTGGCGTCCTGTTGCATCGTCGGCCAGTAATATCCTGCTCGGAGGGCTTTCCTTGCCAAGGATTTACCGCCCATGTGCTGGGCGTTGATACCTTCGTGTATCTCTCGCAGTACGTCGGGGATGGCGGACTCGTCAATGCCTTTCAGGAGGGGAATGGAGAATCCCCTTCGGTACAGTTTCTGCTCGAGAACAACATAGGAACATGCTCGTCGCTTGATTATGGCGGCGTCGGCCTGGTTCGACGGGAGTTCTCCCTTTGTTAGGAAATTATAGACCGGGGTCATCCAAGACGTGGCGTCCCCGATGGCGTGGACCTCGACCGTAGTCGAGGGTGGTTCGATGCTCGGTCGTGCCAGAGATTCCTGGATGACGGATTTATTCCCGCCTTTCTTTCGTGTGCTCGCGAGTTTGGACAATATGTCCGCCCTCGTGTTTTGCTCGCGGGGAACATGAGAGATTTCTGCTCGTACGAACTTTGCCATGTGTTTTTTGACTAAGTTCAAGTACTCAATGAGGTTGTCATTCTTGGCCTGGTAGCTTCCCTGTACTTGAGAAGCGACGAGCTGGGAGTCGGTGAAAATTTGAACTTCGCGGGCTCCTAGGTCCTCGGCTAATCTCAGTCCTGCGAGCAGGGCTTCGTATTCTGCCTGGTTATTTGACGTCGGGAAGGAGAGAACCAAGGAGTGCTCGATTACCACGCCTTCTTCGTTTTCCAGGAGGATCCCTGCGCCGCTTCCAGACGAGCTGGAGGCTCCGTCGACGAAGATGATCCACTTGTGTTCCTTCCCCGGGGGAATGTCGTTAGTGGTCATCTCCGCGACGAAGTCGGCCAAGGCTTGTGCTTTCAGGGCCTTCCTGCTCTCGTACTGAATGTCGAATTCAGAGAGTTCTAAGGACCACTTCAGCATTCTGCCCGCCATATCTGGCCGACCTAGGAGTTGCCTCACCGGCTGATCGGTGCGTACGATGATGGTGTGCGCTAGAAAGTAGTGTCTGAGCCTCCTCGCAGCGTTGACGAGGGCCAGAGCAACCTTTTCTATTTGTTGATATCTGCTCTCGGGGCCCTGTAAGGCTTTGCTCGTGAAGTAGACAGGTTTCTGCCCGTCAGGGGTCTCGCGGACAAGAGCTGCACTGATGGCTTCGTTTGAAACTGCCAAGTATAGGTATAGTGGTTCGTCGTCATCTGGTCGAGACAACACGGGCGGTTGATACAGACTCTGCTTCAGATGGCGAAGTGCGTGTTCGCATTCCTCGGTCCATTCGAAGGCTGCTTCCTTTCGAAGGAGTTTGAAAAAGGGAAGGGCGTGCTGAGCGGACTTCGCGACGAAGCGTGATAGTGACGTCAACATGCCGTTCATGATCTGTATCGACTTCTTCGACGTCGGTGTCGGGAGGTCGGAGAATGCCCGACACTTGTCGGGGTTGGCTTCAATCCCTCGTTCTGTTAGATAGAATCCGAGGAATTTTCCTGCCTTAACCCCAAACGTGCACTTCTCGGGGTTGAACCTCATTTTGCATTGTCTTGCTTGGGCGAAGACTGTCTTGAGATGAGCTGCGTGATCGGTGTCTGCTCGAGATTTGACGATCATGTCGTCCATATATACCTCGAGCATGTCGCCGATCTGTTTGTTGAACACTTTGTTCATCATGCGTTGGTAAGTCGCGCCGGCGTTCTTCAGTCCGAAGGGCATTACATTGTAGTAATAGTTGCCCGAGCTGGTCATGAACGCCGTGCAGCGTTTGTCGCCCAGGGCCATTGGGATTTGATTGTATCCCAAGTAGGCGTCCATGAACGACAAAGTCTTGTAGCCGGCCGAATTGTCGACCAGCATGTCAATGTTAGGTAGAGGAAAAGCATCCTTCGGGCAAGCCCGGTTGAGGTCGGTATAGTCAACACACATTCTCCATTTTCCATTATTCTTTTTAACAAGTACAACATTTGACAGCCAGGTGGAATACCGGGCTTCAGAAATAAAATTTGCCTCTAGGAGGTCTTTTACAGCTTTTTCAGCAGCCTCCGTTTTTTCTGGAGACTGCCTACGCCTACGTTGTACTACGGCCTTGGCGGCTGGATCAATGGCGAGGTGATGACAGGCGACCTCAGGGTCGAGTCCGGGCATCTCTGCAGCGCTCCAGGCGAAGAGATCAGCATTCTCGCGCAGACAGGCCTTGATTTGCTTCCTGGCCAAGTCGGGGAGGTCCTTGCCAATCTTCACTCCCTTGGTCGGGTCTGCTCCGAGGGGAACGAGTTCAAAATCGCCATCCAGAATAGGTCGGAGGGGAATTTGCTCGCTGCTGGATGGCTCGTCTTGGTCGAAGCGGGCGTCGAGGGCTATGGAGTCGACCTTTGGTGGAGCCTTCTGAACTTCTACCTCGGGGGATGCTCTGTCGGGCTCTTGCTTTGTCTTCTTGATGGGTCTGGTGCTGGGACCCACGTCGACGGTATCCCGTCCCCTTGAAGCGGCGTTGAAGCACCTGCGGGCAGCGGCGAGATCGCCCTGGATGGTGGCTACCCTTGCCCTTTTGGTATAGAATTTCATTTTTAGATGGACAGTTGAGGGAACCGCTGTCAGCTCCGCCAATGTCGGCCTCCCCAAGATGCAATTGTATAGGGACGGGCAGTCAATGACGAGGAAGCGGACCTTCACCTGTCTTGTAGCTGTTCCTTCCCCGAACGTCACGAGGAGCTCGACATAACCCCAAGGTTTGGAAGTCGAGCCGTTGAAGCCTTGAAGGTCTGAACCCACATACGGAGAGAGGTGTGAGTCGTCCAGTTGCAAGGTCCGGAACAGCTGGCTGTACATCACGTCGACGGAACTCCCTTCGTCGACCAGGATGCGATGCACGTCAAAATTGGCCATCTTTGCCCTTATCAGCAAGGGGATGACTGCGTTCGGGGCTCCGCCGGGGAGCTCTTCTAAGTAGAAGGTGATGGGCTCTGATCTGCCCTTCACTCTTTCGAAAGTCACAGTTTGTGGAGGAGCTGCGTCGACCAGTTCGTCCAACTTCCTCTTGGCTGAGTTGATGGTGAGGTCGTTGAACCCGCCCCCGTTGATGACCATGGCGGAGGGGAAGTATTCCCACCTGCTGTGTGTCGTCAGGGGCTCCTGCAGGAGCTATGGAATTTCGAAATCCTCGGGCCTGGTTACCGAGAAGGCGGTCTGGATTGGCACCGACTCGTCAGATGGTCGGGCATCTTCTTCGGGCTCCTTAGCTTCATGGGCGTCACGACGGGGAGCGTCGTTCCGCCTGTACTGTGCGAGCCTCCCTCCTTTGATGAGGGTTTCGATGGCGTCCTTGAGGTGGACGCAGTCCTCTGTCAAATGACCATGACTCCTATGGTATTGACAGTATTTGTTTTTGTCTACTCCTGGCTTGGCAGGAGCTGGCCGGGGACGTTTGACGCCGCCGTCTTTAAAATCTGTGCTAGCACACTCCGCCAAAATACGCTCGCGGGAAGCCGTGAGCGGAGTGTACTCGGTGAAACGGCCCGAGGGGCCCCTTTGTTCCCGGACCTCCCGGGGTCGATCTTCCTTCCTCTTCTCTCCGGTACGTCGGGGAGGAGGGTCTTGTCTCGAGCTGCTGCTATGATTGCGAGCCCTGGAGTCTCGTGCCCTGTTGGCAGCTTCTCTCTCCTCGTAGTCCATGTATGCTCGGGCTTTGTCGAGGAGAGCGTCAAAAGTTGCAGGCGGCTCAATACCCACAGCTTTCCTGAATTCTGTGCCGGGGAGGAGGCCCCTCTCCAGCAAGTATCTTTTCATATGGTCCACGCAGGGGACCTGTATCGCTTCCCGGTTGAAGCGGTTGATGAATTCCCTCAAGGTTTCATCCTGTCTTTGGATGATGGCCTCGAGGGCCGCCTCGGTCTTCGGATGGCGCCGAGAAGCTGTGAAGGAACTGATGAACTGGTTCTTCAGGTTCCGCCACGAGGTGATGGAGCCCGGGGCGAGTCCTTTATACCAGTCCATGGCCGCCTTCCTGAGAGTTATGGGGAAGAGACGGCACTTGATGGGCCCCCCGACATTATGATAGTGGAGCATGGCTTCGAACCCGTCAATGTGGTCGACTGGGTCCGCTACTCCATCATACTCCTTCAGATGTGGGGGCTTCTCCATGCCCGGGGGAATAGGTGCGTCCATGATGGCCTGCGACAGGGGACCGCGGGGGTCGTCCTCGTCGCTCCTCTCCGGAGAAAGGGAAGGGGTCCTGTAGTTGTGTCTGGCACGATGATCGTGCTGAGATTCACTCGAGCGTGATGCTCGGTGGTTGAAGGTCACACGCCCGTCTCTGTTGTGCCTCCTGTCGTGCCTTGATGGGTCGCGACTGGGTTCTTCGGTAGGGATGACGGGCTGTCTCTCATATTGGGGCCGCCTCTGCTTTGGTGGGGGAGAGGGGCTCCTAGAGTTCTCCCTGTAGTGTCTCCGCGGAGGAGTAGGGTGTCGAACTTCTTCGACCCGAGGAAGTGGAGATGGTGGCCTTTGATGCCTCCTCGGGGGGCGTCGATCATTTTCAAGTGCCCTTAGTCTTTCTCCTTGGGCGAATATGAGATAATTTGTCTGGTTGATGGCCGCGAACAGTGCCTGAGTCGTGGCATCTGCCCCGGCAGGAACTGGGACTTCATAGAACCGGGCAGCTCTGCGGTAGGCGAGAGCTTCCGGGTCGTCTTCGAGCGCTGGAGGGGTCGTCGAGGATGACGCAGTGTTCCCGTCCCTGCGGGAAGAAGGTCCAGGGGCGGTTGTCACGGGGGTGACATTGTGGCCGGGATCACCGAGATTGTCGAGGTGTCCATTCTTGTCCGCGGGACCGTTGTTAGTGTCGGTGACACGAGTGTGCTGCTCTTCCCGAGCGGGATCAGCCATGACAGGTAATTGAATTGAGCTTTGGTCTTTGGAATTGTTCGTTAGACGGGGAAGCTTCTTCCCACAGACGGCGCCACTGATCTGACCTGATCAGAAGGTTTGGACCGTCACGGCTGGCTCCGAGCAGAAAGCTTTTTGAACAAGGAGGGGGGGTACCTGCAAGGCACTCCGATGCTAAAGTCAGTGGGAGTACGAGCAGATAATAGAGTTGAGGTTAGAATGATGAATACCCGACCCTCTGGAAGCAGAGGGTATTTATAGCCCCCAGCGCTGGGCCAAGGTTCCTTCATTGGGCCGGGCGGATTTGGCCCAATGGAGGAACTGTCAGGTTCTACGTGGGTAGTGGGGACCCGCACGTGGTCCCCTTCCTGGATGTGCTGCGTGAAGTGCGGGCGGACGAAGACGCGGTCTTTTCGGAGTATCGTTGGGGGAACGTTGGACTGAGTCTGCCCTAGTTGGGATGCTCGAGACAACGTCGAGCTGGACAGCAGGGTGTCGAGCTAGACGACAGGTCGTCGAGCTGGGCGACAGGACGTCGAGCTGGACGACAGGAGGTGGAGCTGGACATCATCACGCGAGTTAGACAGCGGGATGTCGAGCTGGACATCAGGATGTCGGGCACGGATGTGACTCCTTTGCCCGGCGTGGACCTCCGTAAGTCCTTTTGGATTGGGCCTTAGTAACGCTTTTGGGCCTGTCGGGCCCAGTCCAGAACATTACCTATAACACTTTCCATCTCCCAGGTGGAATGATCACCCCAACCTTCTTCGACATATACGGCCATCACTGGGCTATCGCCAGTGGGAGAAACTTATATACCCGACAACGAAGAACACTCAAGCATAATTGACTTCGAAGTCAAGCTAGCCAGTTTTTCCAAGTTTATCAGTCATTATCATGCTGAGGGGGACAATGTGTCTGACGTAGAGCACATTGCTTTCTTAACCCTGTGGCTGTCAAGATACGTTTTCTGCAGTAGATCCCTACAGGTAGCTAGTAGGTTCATTCCTCTAGCTAGGGACTTGCATGAAAATCGAAAAGTGTGCCTAAGTGAACTGCTCTTAGTTGACCTTTATGAAAGCCTGAGGTCAGCTGTTTCGAGCCTCAAATCCCACACCTCCAAAAATATTCTGTTGGCTGGCCCCTTTTGGTTGCTTCAACTATGGCTAAATGCCATGTTCGAACCCTCCTTATCAACCACCAACACCATTGATGAGCAAGATTTTGAGATAAATGATAGGATAGTCGAAGGCACTAGGCTTCGAATATTAACTCCCAATGATGACAAAGATGACTTCAAAGTCCAATTCTCGAAGTACATCATGATATTCTCCAAAAGGCACAAGTTTGAAGAGAGCATGGCGCCTTTTGCTTCGAGGGCTCATGGACCTTCTTGGTTCACCATGGCTCTCTCAGAAGCTATCAAGAGCAAGGAGATTCAGGATGTATGGAGAGCTTTTTTGCTGCCTAGACTCATTTCTTCAAGGATAACTCCAGCCAAGAACCAGATTTTTCTCTTTGCCTACCAACCAAACTTCGTTTCGAGGCAGTTTGGTTTATGCCAACTGATTCCTGAACCTTTATTCCAAACTGAGAGTGCCATCACTTCTGGACGAACTTTCAAGGCACGGGAAGCCAAAATACAACAAGAACAATATCAAGGCTTTGCCCAATTTGAGTTGATAACCTTCGAACCTACCCATCTCACGGCTAAAGGATTTCTGGAATGGTGGACCAAGTTTTATCAAACTTATATGTTCGATACACTTACAATTCAACAGAAACTAATTGATGCCTTCGATGTGCAGGTACCAACAAAGAAAGGTATGTTTACTCATGCCAAAGAGATTAAAGCTTTCCAAAATTATTTTGAAACTACTTATGACCCCACACGCTTGGACTCCACTGTGCATCAAGCAGCTGAGACCTTGAAGGAAAAATTTAAACAAAAAGTTTCTAAGTTAAAACTTCCTTCAGGGCTGTCACCTGAGGATAGGTATAGGTTGGCATTCGAAATGCATCCACCTAAATTTCCCAGATTACCTACCTCAGAACTGGCTCTGGCTTGGTTTCCCCCATATCCTTGGTGGTTTACTTGCAAAGAGATGTTCAAATATCTTCAAAGGAAACCAAAGCCATCTGAGACTGTGACATGGGCTCGATACTGGCTTCATGATTTCCCAGGACAACTTCGATACGACCTTTCTGCCATGTCAATTAAATCTGATCAAGGCACAGGTGCGAATGCTTGAGAAAATCCCAAATGTCTTTTATTTTCCATATCTTTAACCTTTGCTTTAATTGTTTCGATTTTCAGCCATCAGGATAAAGACAGCTGCCTTGAAGTCGAAGGAAGGGAGCGCCTCTCAAGCCTCCATCGAAACTACTGACAAAGTGACTCCTCCCGAAACAACCACTATTGCTGCAACCACAACAACAACAATAATACCAACAACAACCAGTGTTCCAATTCCAACGGTAATCACTTAGCCTTGATGTTTCGAATTCACTCATGCTTTATGGTTTGCATCTAACTCTTCGTTTACAATCTCTTCAGACCAACAAGCTTCCTCCTACTACTCCCAAGAAGCGGAAATCAAGCACCACTGGGGAAGATCCCAAGGCTGGAGGAAACTTAAACACTGCTTCGAAGAAGAAGCCAAAGAAAGATATTTCGAAAAGCACCGTTCCAACTAGTGTCTCTGGACTTGATTCCAGGGATGCTGCTCCCTCACCCAAATCCAAAAATCCACCTTCGACCTCCAACCCAACGTTGGAACGTATAGCTAGTAACCTCTCCTCCGAGAGTCCACAGGTAAATTGAACCTTTAAATCTTTGACAATAATAACTTCTTATTACCTTGGTGAATTTTTTAACACTCTGTTGTTCCTTGCAGAACATCTTGAATCCAGCTTCCACTATTTCGAACTCACCATCCAGAGCTGCTGCTCCGCTCAACTCCTCTCCTCAAGGAGATTCCAGCAACCTGGTTCAAAATAAAGGTTCCTCCAATATGGCGGTTCTTGCTGGAACTTCTGAACAGCAGGATGATCAAGGTACCTCCATTCCTCTGAAAGAGATAAACGAAACAACACTTCAAACGTCTGCAGAGGATTTGCAAAGGGCTTCTCTTCAAAAGTCCCCTCTTGAAACTCTTCAAGAGGACCCAAAGGACACTCAAACTGAAGAAGAGAAAGCTGATTCTGGGCAAAGAGCCGAAGAATCTGCAGACGAAGAATCTGAGGAGGAGAATGCCAATGACGGTTCGACTGCTGGGACGGAGTCCAACGCAAATAGCAGTGAAAGGGAAGGTATCGAAGTGGTGGACTTGGATGAGGATGAAGAAGACCAAGAGCACGAAACGAATGAAGGGGATGGTAATGAAACCAACGAACCCATAGAGGTTGAAATGGATGTGGCTCCCCTACGTGTGGAACTCCCTCAATCCTCTCTGTCTCGAATGACTGACGAGGAACTGGCACTTCTGAGACGAAATGACCCTATTGGGTACATGAAGGCAAAGTTGGCTCAGAGGGACGTCCCACTTGCTAGGGCTGGCACAAGTTCGACCAGCTATCCTCTTCCCACAGATGAAAGAATTGTTCTTCTTAATAAAATTAGGAAAACCATTCTCAATGTGGATATATTCGAAGTGCTTAAGCAAGATAGTACTGCTTGCTATACTATGAAGGAGCTGCTCACAAAGGTCAATCTTTCCACCTGCTCCTTGCCAGTTAGTACTCTCTTGTTCGATCTTCAGAATTTGCTGGACAACGTAACTGGTTACCTTCTCCAAGACGAATCTGCTGCCAAGAAGGTTCAAGAGAAACGCATTTCCATGGATGCCGCTTATTAACAAGCTTCGAAACTCTCTCAAGAAGCTGAGGATCAAGCTATGCATCTGAAGCAGGCGAAAACTGATTATGAGGCTCGAGCTGAGTCCATACTTCTTTGGGAAAGGCAGATTCTGGAACTTCAACAGAAGGTTAAGGAGGCTAAAGAACAACAAATAGCTTTCGAAACCAATACTGCTGGTAACCAATTCGAAGAGCTTCTCAACCAGGGGCTTACGGAAATGGAGACTGCAGAACAACTTAAAGGAGAAGTGGCAACCTTGGAAGGAGCCAGGCGGTTCGCTCAGCAGAAACTTGAATCATTTCGAAGCACTTTCAATCGATTGAAAAATAATTCTTATTTCTAGATTTTGATGTTTATTTGACTATAATTTTGGTTTCTTACATGTAATATTCGAACAACGCCATTTTGGCATTTTATCTTGCCATCTTGGCTTTTTATAACATCTTGTTTACGTTGTTACTATTCGAATCTCCTGCAGGCTTGGCTTATATTTCTTTAAATATTTCCCATTAACCTTTAGGATACGTTTATCATCCATGAGTTCTTCGATTTCGTATGCATTATTTGAGAATACTTTTAATATTCGAAAAGGTCCTTCCCAATGAGGTGACCATTTACCTAACGCTTTATTCTTCTTGTCCATAGGCCATATGACTCTCCAAACCAAGTCATTAATAATGAATACTTTTTTCTTCACCCTTTTATTGTATGTTCTGGCCACTCTTTCTTTTTGTCTCATCAAAATTTCCAATGCATGTAACCTAATTTCGTCCAACTCAACTAATTCATTCATCATCATTTCCCAATATAATGCAGCTGGGATTTCGTTTTGTCTCTGAATTCGAACTGATTGTAGATGAATTTCTACTGGCAACACTGCATCATGACCAAATGTGTGTTGGAAAGGCGTAGTGTTAGTAGCTTCCTTAGGAGATGTTCTACAAGCCCATAATATTTGGTCCAGAGTTTTGTGCCAGTTTCTTGGCTTTTTGCCAATATGCTTCTTGATTAAACCTATTATTACTTTATTTGCTGCTTCGACTTGGCCGTTTGCTTGAGCATAATATGGCGTTGATGTTAGCAATCTAAACCCCATTTCTTGGGCAAATCCTTGCATCTTTCTACCAGTAAACACAGAGCCTTGGTCTGTGGTTATGCTCTCTGGCAATCCGAACCTATAGATAATGTGCTTTTGTATAAATTCAATAATAGCCTCTTGATCAGCAACTATCAGTGGTATAGCTTCGATCCATTTGGTAAAATAGTCTATTCCCACCAAGATGTATTTCTGTCCTTTGGACGAAGCAGGATTTATTTCTCCTATCAAATCCAATGCCCATCCTCTAAATGGCCATGGTTTGATGATCGAATGCAACTCACTTGCAGGGGCATGTTGAATTCCTACATGTTTCTGACATTCCTCACATCCTTTAGCAAAGTCTATGCAATCTTTGAGCATGCTAGGCCAATACAAGTCGTATCGAAATAACAGCCATTTCATTTTATGGCCTGCTTGATGTGCCCCACATGCCCCATTATGGACTTCAGATAATGCTAAATATGCCTCACTTTCTCCTAGGCATTTCAATAATACACCCTCTTGGGTCTTTTTAAACAATTTGTTCCCCATGAGGAGATATGACAATGCTCTATATTTTGTCTTTCTATCCACATTTAGAGTTGGGTCTGCTAAATAACTCTTCAGTGGACTTTGCCAATCTACATCTGACAAAGTATTTATGGCTAATATTTCGAATCCCTGTTTCTCAGCATATCCCAATCTCATATTTTCCAGATCCGATGGTGTGAATCTAGTAGCCATAACTCTTCCCCTTAATTCAACCAAATCCTTGAAGTTCTTGGTAGACACTTTATAACCCGAAGCCAACTGCACTAAGTCATTTGCTTCTTGGTTCTTTATTCTTGGTATGTGTTGAATATCCATGTATTCAAATTTCCTCAATAGCCTATTGACTATGACGAAGTATACCATTAAATTTTCCTTTATGCACTTGTATTCCTTTGTGATTTGTTTGACCACTAATTCAGAGTCTCCTTTAATTTCGACTCTGGTTGCCCCCAATTCTAACAAAGCTTCAAGTCCAACAATGAGCGCTGCATACTCAACTTCGTTGTTAGAACAACGAGGACCATCTAATTTATACTTGAATTTTGTTGGAATTCCTTCAGGAGAAATCAGAAGGACTCCAACACCACTTCCATTCCTGTGGGTTGAACCATCAAAGTACAATTTCCATGGTTGCATTTCGACGTAACTCATGATAGTCTGCTCAACCAAAGAATGGTCCACAATGAAGTCAGGAATCACTTGACCTTTCATAGCTTTTAAGGGCATGAAAGTCAAAGAATATTCTGTTAAGGCTAAAGCCCACTTGCCAACTCTGCTATGCATTATTGGTTCTGAAAGCATATGTTTAATAACATCGAAATGAGATGAAACATAAACATCAACAGGTTTTATATAATACTTGAGTTTCATACAAGAGAAATACAAACAGAGACATAGCTTTTCTAAATTGCTATATCTGGTCTCTGCATCATTTAGCACTCTACTTAAATAGTATATGGCTCTTTCGATGCCATTGCTATCTTCTTGTGCTAGCATACTACCTATACTAACTTCAGAGGCAGATATGTACAATCTCATGGGCTTCCCCCATGAAGGTGGAGACAAAATAGGAGGCTGAGAAAGGTATTCTTTTATCCTGTCAAATGCTTCCTGGTGAGCTTCGTTCCATTCGAAGGCTTGGCCTTGCTTTAGACGAAGTAACGGAGAGAAAGCTTGGGTTCTTCCACTTAGGTTCGAGATGAATCTTCTGAGGAAGTTAATTTTCCCTAGCAGAGATTGCAACTCCCTTTTTGACGTAGGTGCTTTCGTCTCCATTATGGCTTTGGTTTTGTTCTGGTTGATTTCAATTCCTTTTTTGTGAACCACAAAACCAAGAAAATCTCCAGCCTGCACAAAAAATGCACCTTTAAGGGGATTCATCTTTAAGCCATGTTTTCTCATTCGCTCGAATGATTGGCTTAAATGATGCAAATGTGTTTCTGCAGATATAGATTTGATGACTATATCGTCAATATACACCTGCATGAAGGTTTCAATGAAATCATGAAAAATTGAATTCATTGCCCTTTGATAAGTTGCCCCAGCATTCTTTAAACCAAAAAGCATCACCACCCATTCGTAGGTGCCTAAGGCTCCTGGGCAACGAAATGCTGTCTTTGCAACATCTTCTTCAGCAATGAAAATCTGGTTATACCCAGAGTATCCATCTAACATACTCAAGTATTCGAACCCTGCAGCAGAATCTACTAGCATTTCTGCCACAGGCATGGAATATTCATCTTTAGGGGTTGCAGTGTTTAAATCCCTAAAATCTATGCAAATTCTTAAAGAACCATTTTTCTTAATAACATGTACTATGTTTGCTAACCATTCGACGTACCTTGTTGTTCTGATGAATTTGCAACGCAGCAACCTTTCGATCTCAGCTTTAATTTTTGTGAGAACCGCTGGTGCGAAGCTTCTGGGAGTTTGTTTGATGGGCCTCTTGCCATCTTCGATTGGCAGTCTGTGTTCGACCAACTCCCTCTTTAAACCAGGCATCTCGTCGTAATCCCATGCGAAGCAATCTTTGTTTTCCTTGAGGACTTCGATCACTTCCTTCTTGAGGCCTGGGCTAATTTTATCACTTATGTAGGTTACTCTTTTCGTTTTTTCATCCCCTAAGTTGACTTCTTCGAGTGGATCTTGTGCCAACATTTTGGCACCTGAGTTTATGGGGTCCCTTTCGAAGCCTAAGGGTTCTTTATCATAGATGGCATCCAACCTCTGATCCATCTCAAACTCTTCGAAGGGTGAGCATTTCGACCCATCCCCACTTACTTCGTTCATCTTTATAGTTGATTTATTTATTTCAGCCTCTAAGGTCGCTTTTGATTCGTTCTCAGCCATATAGGCCGAAATCCTTTCGAAAAAGGTAGACTCAGTCATGGATAAGGTTGTCGAAGTCCCAGCCTGCTGGCCGTTTTTGTATAGTGCTTTCGACTCCCTCTTCTTCACTGATTATTGTTCTATCCCAGTAAAGGCCATCATGACAAAGGGTCATGTAGTAGTGGGCGTTTCTAGTTTCATTAATCTCATCATTTGGAACACACGGAGCAATCTTTGCCAGATTTTTATCATAATCCCTCTTGTCAACTAAATTGACAGTTGACATAAAGTAACTCTGGTCTGCTTCGATGTTTTCCACGATTCCATCATCTCTCCATAGAACTAGTCGTTGATGCATTGACGAAGGAACTGCCCCCACGCCATGGATCCACTCTCTTCCCAGCAGTAAGTTATAGTTGGCCTTGGCTTCGATCACCATAAACATGGTGGGCCTACAGCTTGAGCCTATTGTCAATTCCAACTGGACCACTCCCAGTGTTTTGCCCACTTTTCCCTCATAATTGGACAGGACCATATTATGGGGCTTGCTGTCTCCTTCGCGAATCTCTAATCTTTTTAGCATGAAATGGGGTATCAAATTGACTGCAGCACCCCCATCCACTAGAACTTTGTTCACACCATGGACACCAACTTTCGCCCGAATAAAAAGTGGCTTGAGATGGTTCTTCATTGCAGGTTCTGGATGTTCGAAGAACGCATTTTGTTCCTCAACAGCCCCATTGTCCATCACATAGTAGCACACAGGCCTATGTTTCATCAAATTTGTGGTGTCTTCCTCCTCATATTCATTGATTTCGGTTTCCTGCCCAAATTCGCAGGGAAGCACAGACACCACGTTACAGTTCAGGTTAAATGAAGACTCCCCCTCCGATTCAAAGTTATCTGTTATCATATCTTCGTCCTCTTCCGGGCCTGGAGTGTATTCCTTTGGTTCATCGCGTTGTTCTTCAGAGAAGAGCCTCCTATTGACTGGAGGTTTGTCTTCAATTTGATTTTTTGGTTTGTTGGTGCTAGATTCACCTTGGTTTTTCGTTGAAGTAACCCTTTTGTTTGCCACAGCTTCTCTCTCAGCCTTTCGAATCCTTTGCTGTCTGCACCATTAGGATCTTGACATGGGGTTCCTTCCTTTGTAATTTTCCAATCTCACCTCCTCCCTTTTTGCTGTGTTGAATTTCCTCCTGTATGTCACAACATGGCATGCATTTCGTTCAGCGTTTCTCCATCTATCTTTGCCTTTGTCATTTCTGACCTGTAACCATCTGTCGGTTGGCACTTCAGCAGGGAGTTTGAAAGTCACTCTTCGAGCAGCCTTGGGGTGAGGGCTATCAGGCCTTCGCTGTTTGTGTCTGCTGTCGAAGCGTGGGCCCATCTGGACAGTTTCTTGATGGTTCCAGCAAGGGGCAAAGGGAATCGTTTCGAAAGCCCTGGCCATGCTTTGGTCATACACAGCAGAACACCTTGGGCAAATCAAGCACTTGGTTGCCCCTTTTGTAGCAGCGAAACACAAATTCCAGCAAACTTTCTCCAGCCTTGGGATAACACCTAAAAATCTGGTTATCCTGGCGCCAATTGTTGCCAGTTCGAGTCCTCTGTACCCTTTCGAAATTCGCGCGATTCTTTGATTGCAAAGGATGCTGCACCTAGGGCACAATATCATGCCTGAATCTCCTTTGTGGCATGTCATGAGATAATCCTTGAGACTAGCATCTCCAGTGTGATTATCCCCCATTCTATACTTTTCTTTTTCTAAGTATTTTTCTACTTCCTCCATCTCAGAGCGGGGTCTTTCCATATCCACCATATTTATTTCAACATCTTCCCCCTTAGCTTCATCATCGCCCCATCCTGTGGGCTTTATATCCTTAATCTGAACCTTCGAACTCTCTGGGGCAGAATATTTGACCAAATAGTCAAATTTTCCACTGGGTTCCCCTAGAGTGTCCCATATTTCCTTCTGAGGGGAAATTGGCTGTGTGATTTGGACTTTCTCCAAATCCAGCCTCAAGCCTTCAGTGACTTGTGTTAGTTCTTGGTTTTGATTTCCCTGGCCTTCAGTAGCCTGGGTTTCTCTTGCAACAGCTACAGGTGCGGCAATCGAAGTCTCTGGCGTATTCTGGATGTCTTCAGTGACCTCCTTACTGACTTCGACCATCACCCAGTTTTCAACTTCAGTACCCTTCTCTCCTGTTAGGGCGTCGCTTTGATCAGTTTCCACCATGTTGACCTCTCCAATGCATGCAGGCTCGGAGTAGTTGGTGTCTGCGACGTCCAAGGGATCTTCGTCCACTTTCATCTTCACCTTATCAGCAAACTTTAGTCTGCCATCTTTGATCGCGTTTTGAATCAGGGCCCTGAAAAGAAAACATTGTGAGGTTTTGTGGCCTAGGAAACTATGATATTTTCAAAATCCTCTCTTCTTTCTCTGATCCAAAGGTGGTATTTTGACATTTGATGGCACAATTAGTTGGCCATCTTTGACGAGTAAGTCAAAAATCTCGTCACATTTAGTGACATCGAAGGTATAAACCTTCTTTGGAAATTTGTCACTTTTCTCATTTCCAACAATGTCTTTCCCTTTTGTGGGAACTAACAATTTGCAGGAATAAGGCGGGGCCTGTTTTAATTCAGCGAGGTCGATTTTGACCTCTTCGAATTTGAATTCGGGATATTCTTCTGCTTCCTCAGTCCCAACATAGGAAATCCTTTCTTTCTTGCTATTCTTAAAGACTCTGGCTTTTTCGGCCTTTAGTCTTTCGACCTGTCGAACCCTATCGGCTAACTGAGCCATATCCCTCAAATACTGAGTGTCTAGTTTCTTTCGAATAGAATAATCCAAGCCACCAGCGGCCATTTCGACTAACTCATGTTCAGGCACTACTGTGTAACATCTGGATTTCAAAAGCCTAAATCTATTCAGATAATCATCTATGGGTTCGGTGAATTTTCTCTTAACACTGGCCAATTCCTTCAAACTTATTTTCGACTGTCCCATGTAAAATTGTTCATGGAATAATCTCTCTAAGAGAGCCCAAGTGTCAATGGACCCAGGAGGCAAAGTGGTAAACCATGTGAAGGCGTTTTTTGTCAAGGAACTTGGGAAGTATTTGATCCTGAGATCTTCATTATTGGCTATATCTCCCGCTTCGGTTAGATATCTCGCTATGTGTTCGACTGTTGATTCATTGGTATCCCCAGCGAACTTTGTAAATTTAGGGACTTTATATCCCCTTGGTAAATCAATATGCATTATGCAATCCAATATAGGAGAAGCATAACTTGGCCTTCTCATTCCTGTGTTAAGGCCATTCTGGGCCATGACTCTCTCTATCATGGTGGTTAAGTTGTTTTCTGCCAAGATGTTATCGTTTCGAACACTATGAACGACAGCATCGGCATCTTGATTTCGACCAACCAAAACAACTCCCCTAGGTTGTTCTTCTCGAAACTCCGGGGCTTCTAGCCTTTCGACCCTTGCCCCTGGTTCCATAATTTCTCTTTGTGGGCCCGGGATTATTGGGGCTTCTAACCTTGGTGCCCTGGCCCCCAAGTTAACTTCTTCTCTGGGTGGTCTATAAATTGGGTCGTTAGCAATTTGTTCTATAACAGGCATGTTTGCTCGAAATCCCGCCTGATTCTGCCTACGCCTTTCTGGGGGAGCAAAGAAATCTGCTATTCGACTCATATTGTCAGCGTTTTCTCTGTTTGTCACAGTCACATTTTGCACTATTGGGGCAAATATCTCCTGCATGGTTTGTGCTAACACCCCTATCATGTTATGGTTACTGTCATCCATCAATTGCCTAAAAGCCAACTGGTTGTCTGTGGTTAAGATAAGCATTATGCTATAACCCACTGACCCTTGGTTATTTGTCATAAACTGATTCGCCCCAGACCCAGACCCTAGTTGTGGGGATGAATTCAATGTGGAATTGTGTAAACCTGCCATAAAAGATGTTGGCATTCCATAAGAGGAGTTTCTGGTTCTATTTCCATCGAAACCGGGTGGTCTAGTTAATGGAGTGGCGAAATGGGATTGTGTCCCTGATGGTGGAACGAATCCCCCAGGGTAACCAATGGTTCCAGTATTTCCTAAGATCGAACTATTAGTTGATATGCCACTTACTCCATTGGTGGCTACGTTACTGGTTGAAGATGCAACAGACTGTGCGTTCGAAGGGATTACATTAGATGTTCCGATCGAAGTGGACGCATTAGTGCCTGTTATATGTGGGCCATTTTGGTCCCCTTGTTGATTGTCAGAATTAGACATTTTGTCCAAACATTTTCTTCTGGATAAAGGTTGGTTGCTGTTGGTTATCTTACCACTTCTCAGGTTCATAAAACAGCAAACTTCTTAGGTTCCAACGTTTTTTGTAATGGTTATGTCTTAACAATTTTTATTTCTAATATCCAATTATTGGTCCCACCGGGTGTGCCAATTTGTTTCCAGTGATTTCTGGTAAACAACCGCTAGTCTTCCAAACTATCGAATAACCTTTCTGACTGTTATTCAATTCCTCTGGTAACTCACAGGATCGACTAGATTGATCCTAGGACTCCTTGGATATTAAGGTTACTCTCACGATCGAACATATATTCATGGTTGATATTTGAGTGTTTGGCTTATTTCGATTTCTCTCTCTAAAAGTCTAAAGATGTAATCAAAATGTGTGTGTGAAACTAAGTTGCATGAGTAAATGTTAATTGTAAAGACATGTGCAATTGCATAAAAGTCAAGTAAATAGTTTCGAATTATGAAACAATTAATGTAAAGAAATTCTGGAACGTAAAAGGTTTGAAATATGAAGAAAGCGTTTAATGCAAGAAATCTGTAAATGACTTTAAGTAAAAATATGCGTTCGAAGGATAAAACTTGAAGGTAAAGGTATGGAAAATATGACAGTTTTCTAAAATGTAAATTGCTTGAAATGTGAAGAAAGCATTAAAATGTAAAGCTTTGAAGAAGAGATTTCAAAGTGAAAAGACTGTAAATGAGAAAACTTGTAAATGCTATTTGACAAAAAGGTAAAGGAAAGTGCTGGGAATGGTAAAAGGTTTTCATTAAATCAGAAATACATGGTGCTATCATACATACATTTCTCTTGCATTCGTTTCCCTTGCCATGTGGTAGTTTGAATGTTACTGAGTATTTTGTATAATAGATATGACACACGAAATCCTAATATTAAGACTTCTATTTATACTAATTCGACCATAACGGTCTTGCTATAGGATTATGCCACGTTCAGAACATGCATGACAATGCCTCTTTCTTCTTTCCACGTGTCCCCAAATGCTCCAGCACATAACTTTCAAACTTCGAATGTCCCGCTTCCATTTGAATTTCAAATGCTTTGGTACTTCTCCGTTTCGAACGCTCTTCCCATACATAACCTTGTTGTTATTTCGAGACTTCTTTAGATATGTTCCCATAATTGCCACTCGAAGCTCCAAGCTTTGACATACTTATTCGAAACACTGCTTCTGCTACTTCGAAACATGGCTCTTTACCTCATTTCGATCGAAACGTTTAATTCATTTGGCTTCTAATATCATTATCAAAATCTTCAGCCAACACATAGGTATGAATATTAGGAGTAATATTTATACTGGATTGACCCGCTATGAGAATACTACATAGAATGTTATGCAAAGTGTCATAAGTTATTCTCATGATGATAATGGTGTATACCACCCTTCGACCTGAAACCACTATGGACCCTAGATGTAGAGTCAAGTACTTTATTACTGATCAAACGTCATCCGTAATTGGATGACTATAAAGACGGTTGATGGGTACTTCACAAAGCATGCTAAGGGACATGAGTGACCTAGATGGAATTTTCTCATCCTGCATAACATGATAAATGTCTAAGGGCCCAATATTGAACTGGACAAGGGTGACACAGTGTATGCCTTGTGTTCAATATAGACATGAGGGCAAAAGGGTAATTGTACAACATAAATATTATCACGGAAAAGGTTTGGTCAGATCACATGACATTTTCGTGACTTGGGTAACAGTGATGTGTTGCTAGATACCGCTCACTGTTTATTATATTAAATGTGTGATTTAATATAATTGCCAACGTCTCGAAAACCTACAGGGTCACACACATAAGGACAGGTTGATGAGAGATAGAATAAATAAGGAACACCGTAATGTACGGTGCACTTAAGTGTAATACGGAAAGTGGTAAGGTGCCACGTGGATAAGTGATATATGGTACATCATAAGGTATGATGTCCATAAGCCTAATTGGGCTTTTAGCTTATAGCCTTAATTGGGCTTTTAGCTTGTAGCCCACACGAGTGATTCTATAAATAGATCCCTTATGATGAAGCAATTTCACTTGATGCAATTTCGTTTTTGATTCTCTCTCTCACTCAAGGTTTTCGTTCGTGATCAGCTAGCACTGTGACCGGAAGCGATCTGTTCGTGTGGATTGAGTAGAGGCGTTGTTCTTCATCAACGCTCGTGATCACAACATCAAAGGTCTGAATCGCCACAAGAGATAAATATTTCTATCACTGGCCATGCTCATTCGTAAGGATTGCTAAAGGAAAATTTTAAATTCCGCTGCGCTTTTGATCGCAATTTTCCTTGAACATGAAACAATGTGATACTTTTATAATTGAAAATGAAAACAAATATTTATCTAAGAAGCACAAACACGGATATGATACTGACATATCAATATTAGGAATAGTTTGAAAAAGTATTAACAATTTATTGTAACCACATGTGTCGGTGTTAGACAACAGACACACATTCAATTTGAAGTGTCCATGTTTCTTTCTCAAATGAAAAATAACTTTTATTTATCATGATTTTTATTAGGTGGTGGTTGGAACTTTTCTATCAAGCGTCCAAGATCAGTTGATGATAGTTGTTGTACCCCAAAATTTGCCCTCCCATATTCTTCAAGATTTGCCAAGATCATGGTTCAAAATCTCTCAAGAATTGCACAGTCCAATTGCCTCCTAACACAGTCAAAATTAGGGTTTTGGTTCTTGCAAAGAAATTAAGGTTTCCAAGGGTCCAATCAAGTCCCATATGCCTACATACATTGTCAAGCATCCATATGTCAAGTTTCAAGACTCACAGCATCAAATTGCACAGTCAAAAACCCTAATTGCTTCACAATCAACTGTAGGGGCAAAATGGTCATTTGACAGTCAAAAGTCAAAAAATTTGCTCAACATCTTATTTTGAATCCACAAACATCATTTGATCAATTCTTGATCATGATTCTCAAATCATGGCTCAAAAAGTCTCAAGATGCAAAAGTTTCTATTTTTGGAGAGTTGAAAAAGTCAACTGCAAATTGACCAGGGCATAACTTCTTCATGGTTTATCAAAAAAATCCCATCCAAAGCTCATTTTGAATAGAATGACATTTCCTACAACTCATCTTCACACTTCAAGTCCAAGAAATGCTCTCACAAAAAGTTATCAATTTCAACATTATAGGTCATTTTCAAAAGTCAACAAAAAGGCACTTTAAGTCAAAGACCATAACTTGAGATTGGTAAATCAAGATGACATGGGACCAAAGGCATTGGTTAGAGTACTTCAAGACCTTTCCAAAATGTCCAAGAACATGTTCATAGCTTCAAAATTGAGCAAGATATGCCTTGTAGAAGTTGGGAAATTTTTGGGAATTTTGAAAAGTCAACTTTGCACAAAAGACTTCAAAATTGCTATTGGGCCACAATTTCTTTCATGAATCATTACCCAAAGCATATGCACGACCCACTAAGCTCAAAGGGAGTTATTTTCTTATTTTTGATTAATTATTTGAATTTTTATTCATTTAATTAAATTTAAATATAAGAAAAATACCAAATCATGTTTTTAAATCTTTTTTATGCAGCTAATATCTTCCATACATGTAAGAGATTTCGTGCATCAATTAACAAGGCAATATCTTCCACAATTGGCAAGGATTGGCATGAAAAGGATTGAAAAAAGATGTGAAAAAATCAAATATTGGAATCATCAATACATGGACTTTGGGCTTGGTTTTTTAACCTAATTTACTTCAAATACAAAGGCACAACATGACCTAATACAGATACACACGAAAGTTGCTCAGAAAAGAGAGAGAAATTGCATTTTTTTCACAAAAAGTTGGAAACTGAAATCCTAGTTAGAGGACAATTCGAAGCTCCAAAAGCATTCCAATACATTGCCAAAGCATCCAGGAGTCGATTACAATCAAAACCAGGTCTCCAGGCCCCAAGAATTGGTAGAACAGCATCGCCTTCTTCATGAACATATCCATTATCGTGTTTTAATTTTCAAGCATTGTTCATGTGTTTTGTTAATTGATTTACACTAATATTGATATTCTGAAGCTATTGGTAGCATTTAATTGAACCAACGACGCTTGTATCCAAATATGCCATTAAAGGATATTAGGTTTTCAGAGCTCCAAATTTAGGGGTTTTCACATATGGCATAATTGAACCACCAAACCTATGCCATTGGATTTGTGACATGAAGACGAAGCTAACCATGACCTCGCGCCATTTTTATATTTGGCCATGTCCTATTCGCTATTTTTGCAGGTCTTGTTTAGTGGGGGTTTAAAACCCCCGCTATTTGTTTTTGTTACAGGCAGAAAAAGGAAGACGAAGCTGGCGTGTCATAACGTGATAGGACAATTCAAATACTGGCGCGTGATTTTGGTTTCAAACCACTAACGCTTATCTTTTTATATAATAATCATGCTTCATTATATTAACAAAGAAACTCAATGGCTCAGTTGGTGGATGAGCTGTCCTGCAGGCATTGGGACCTGGGTTCGATTCCCAGGTCCCCCCACATTATCTATAATTTTTGTTTCAATGCTTTCCTGTGTAGCACTCATCCCGTTGCTCACCATGCACGTTCATGCTTGTGCCTGCCAAGTGTCCCTGATGATCAATCCAATGGCCATAACATGCAGTCCATGGTACACGTTAGTCAATAGATCCACACGCAAGCACAGAAAGTCAAAAAGGCTTGGATTCTGATGGGCCAAATTGCTTCCAAAAAACCTCCCTTTGGGTCTGAATACCTCTCATGGTTTGCATTAATTTTTAATTTTTATTTGTTTTTTCTTTCTTAATTCTATTAATTGTTTTAATTGTTTCCTTTAATTTCCTAAAGTAATTTTCATAATAAAAATAAAATACAGAAAAACTAAAATATATTTAATTATTATTATTTCACCATTAATTTGTTTTTGTAAATAAACTTTAAATAATAAATTTAGTTAATTTAGGTTTTCAATTTTAACACTTTTTCTTAAATAATTAAAATATGTAGAAATTAGGGTTTTTTTAGCATTTGCATCCTTTTTCTTAATAAATAATTTTTTTTTCTTATTATCATTATTATTAATTACTAATTTATTTTGTAAATAAACATGTACATAAATTCTTTAGTAAATTAGGTTAAATTTTAACATTTTTCATTAACGATTAAAAATAACTTAGAATTAGGGTTCCTTTTAATTTTAATTTTCTTTATTTCATAAATACAAAAAAAAACTAAAAAACATTTCTCTTCTTTAATTTAATAATTAATTAGCTTTTTAATTCCATTTAATTTCTCAAAAGGGTTCAACGCCCTCGAACATTCGATTCTAATTTCTTTTCGCGCATTTATTCTTATTTATTTCCTTCCGAATATTATGTAACTGCTCAAGCCATGTAATAGTGATTAGGAATTTATTTATTTTCCACATTTTTATTAAAACGGGTCTTTGTAATTTGGCGATGTATAGACCCGCGCCTTGTAATAGCGTAGCTTTTATCTTTCCGCATTTAAATTTCCGCACTTTTAAATTCTAAACTTTGCATGAAAGAATGAATGACTAATTAAAAACAATGCGTAGATCACCATGATACATGTACAAGATAAATGCTAAACTGAAAACAACACACAAATTCACACACCACTCTTAGGGTACGCCTCACTGTTGCCTTACCTTCGAAACGTGGTCGTCGAGTATAGGACGTTTTAGTAAGTCCTTATGTCCATGACATGATCCAGTTGCCTCGAAACGGTTGCCTCGGAATTAAAAAGGATCAATGGTATAAGGGTAGCTTCTAAGGTGTCCCACTGTTGCTCCGGTGACCACACTGTCCCTAAAAAACGAATTGACCCGAACACCTCCAACGGTGGTGCTACCTATCTCTCAATGGTGGGATGGCACTACCTTAAGGACATTTACACAACCTAATTCCTTAGGGTAGGTAGATGACTCATAGATACTTGCTCTATTCAAAAACAAATCAAAACTCTTTTCACACCGACACTTTCAAAAAAAGGCTTTCAAAACAATTTTTCAAACACTCTTGAGGACTGATACAAGAGTTATTCAGAAAACTTTGACGAAACTTTTTTTCAAACCCACTCACACTTTGAAAAGCAAACACTTTTAAAAACACAAGTGAGCAAGTATCTAAGAGCCCATGGATAACCATGGATAAAAAGGGTGCTAACACCTTCCCTTTCTATAAATCTACCTCCCGAACCGAGAGACAATCTCATAAGGAATTTTGTTGTGCTTTTGTCCTGTCCATGTTGGAGAAAATAAAAGACGGTGGCGACTCTTGCTTCCGCGACATTTCGCGAACCAGCTTTATAACAGTCAGTTCCAGATCCACTGATCACAGAACTGGCGACTCTGCTGGGGACTCTTAAAGTGAGGTGTACCTTAGGATAGCTCAGACTTATGTTTTCAATTGCTGTGTTTGTTTGCTTTATTATTGTGGGCTGCATCGGAGTTACATAGATCCTAACCCGGATCTGGGGATACCCTGTTAGGTAGCATAAGCTGTGAGGGACCTGTCCGGCGTAGACCGACACGGGTGAAGCAGTGGCTACGTTGGTGTGGCACCTTGGTCTGTACCGATATCCCTTGTGTTGCAACGAGGAGAATATGGGTCTTTTGAGGAGTCATTAAGCACCAACCGACCTTAGAACCTTAAATGACCCAACTTGGCCAATAGAACAGTAGCAGTATGCTACGCCCATTGAGGCTAAACTCTCGTGATAGTTCTGGCCGCAAGAAAAGATTGCGATGCTGGAGTTATGACCGACTGAGGGTAGTCAGTGATATTGGGATCCTCTAGAACCCGGTTACTTCTGATAGGACAGGTCTTAACCAACAAACTGAAAGAGGGTAATACCTAGACCCCATGCTGGCCTAAACTCTAAGGGCTTGACTTGTGTGACTTGTGTGCCTTATCATGTTTGCCTTTGTGAATATTTGTGGTGTGCTTTATCATAACATCATACCATCATAAACATTGCATGCATCCTGCATAAGGACTGACCATTTCAAAGACAGGAGGGTTTCACCTTTGCTCTGTTTTGTAGGACATCATGATGCCTATGCGAAGGAATATTATCCGATTCAATTTTGTTCACCCATCTGAGTTGCTTGAAGAGTTGGTTAGCAGAATTCCAAATACTACTTCCTTCATCCAGAGGCATGGTTCTCTTCTCGGTTTAGTCACGGCAAAGTGGGACCAACAACTGATGAGTGTCCTGACACAGTTTTATGACCCTCTGTACCAGTGCTTCACCTTTCAAGACTTCCAGCTGGTCCCTACCCTGGAAGAGTTTTATGATTTGCTTGGTATCCCTATCTTGGATCAGACCCCCTACACTGGTTGGGAAAAGACTCTTAGGCTTGAGGAGATTGCTGCAACTCTGCCCTTGACCCACAAAGAAGTAATGGACAACTGGGTGACTAGAAGCAAAGTTAAGGGTTTCTTGGCCAAATTTCTGATTGGTAAGGCTAACAGTTTCTGGAATGACCTGGACTTTAGGGCGTACGAAGACATTCTGGCTCTCTTAATCTATGGTCTAGTCTTGTTTCCTAATCCTGATAACTTCATTAACGTCACTGCCATAAGGATCTTCATGTCTCGTAACCCTGTGCCCACTCTCTTGGGTGACATCCTGCAACAACTTTATGCTCATACTGCCCGAAGACGAGGAACTCTGTGGTGTTGTATTCCTTTGTTAGTGAGGTGGTTTATTTTGCACCTCCCTAAGTTCGTGCTGAAGAACAAAGAAGGAAGAGGTTGGGCTCATAGGTTAATGTCTCTCACTGATAAGGACATCATTTGGACTCTCAAAGGTTTGGATGAGGTAGTTGTTATTGATCGTTGCGGAGAATATCCTAATGTTCCTTTGATTGGTACCCAAGGAGGAATCTCTTATAATCCATGTCTAGCTCTCCGTCAGTTCGGAAGAGCCAGAAGAGCAGGGCCTCATGAGATGTTGGTGCCTCACATCAGTTTTGAGTTTCAGGTAGATAGTGACGAGTTGCATCGTAGGTTCATCAAGGCTTGGGACAGAATTCACAAAGCTGACCCACAAGAGTTGGGACCAAAGACTTCTCTACCTATGGAAGCCTACTACAAATGGGTCCGCATCCGTGCTCAGAAGTTAGGTTTGCCGTACGAAGCTGTCAGACCCATCATTCTTGAGTATCCTGATAGAGATGGGGTTCCTCCAACTGTGCTCCCTCCTCAGATACCTACTGACATTGATACACTAAAGAGGTCTTGGGCGCAACTGCGAGAAGAACGGGATTCTTATCGGGAAAAGTTCAACGAGCAGGAATTGAAGATCCAGAGGCTGATAAAGCAATTGGAGAACGAGCGAGCCTTGAATGACTACATCCGTACTGAGAAGAAGAGACCCTGGGATTAATGATGAGCTTTGAATTTTCTTTTACAGTTTTTATTTCCCTTTTCAGTATCTCCATTTTATGTAACGCCTAAGGGCAATCTGTTGAACAATTTAAATTTCAAAGTTGAATCTAATGAAGTGTGCTCCCTTTTGTTTACAAAGTTGATTCCCGATTGTCTTTGAAAACATAAATCATACGCATTCCATTCATCATGTGCATAGCAGGTACTCTTCTTTTCAGGTTGCTTAATGTTCTTCGCTGTTTATTTCAGCATCATGAACCCTGAATCATCTACCGAGCAGTCCATCAAGGCCCTTCAGGCTCATAACGCCCAATTCCAAGAGCTGATTATGAGTCTGGCCCAAGGTCAAGAGGAGTTAAAGGCTCTGCTGGTTAAGAAGAAGAAGAAGAAGAGAACTGTACTATTCAACACGGGCCGGAGGTTTGGTAACACACTGCAGAACGAGGTTGATCAAGCTGGTTCTTCTGTAGGCAAAGGCAGTCCCCAGGGGGGAAAGGCTCCAAGTCTGGTGGTCTCTGACAACGAGACTGATTTTAATGAGGAACGGTATCCTCCAGCTGAAGACAGGTACAAGCAGTTGGAAGACCGTCTGAATGCCATGGAAATTCAACAGGTGCCTGGTTTGGATTTTGGAGACTTGGGTCTATCTTCTGGGGTGGTCATCCCACACAAGTTCAAAGCACCATCTTTCGCAAAATATGACGGGGCGTCCTGCCCTAAGCTACATCTCAGATCTTATGTGCGGAAGATTCAGCCGTATACTGTGGACAAGAACTTGTGGATCCACTTCTTCCAGGAGAGTCTTTCATGGACTCATCTCGAATGGTTCTATCAGCTGGATGGAACCAAGGTTCGTAACTGGGAGGAGTTGGCTACTGCTTTTTACAAGCAATATCAATATAATGCCGACCTCGCTCCGACACGTACCCAACTCCAGGGTATGTCGTTAGGATCGGGAGAAGGTTTTAAAGAGTATGCGCAAAAGTGGAGGGACCTGGCTGGCAGGGTGCAGCCACCATTAACCGACCGTGAATTGGTAGATATGTTCTTGGGGACCCTATCTGGGCCATTCTTCAATCATCTCATTGGCAATTCATCTGCAGGGTTCACATACCTCATTCTGACTGGGGAAAGGATAGAGGCTGGTATGAAATCAGGAAAAATTCAGAAAGGTGCGTCCTCAAGTTCTGAGAAGACGCCTTTCAAAAAGGAAGCCAGTGTTGTGTATGGGCCTAGGAGGCAGGACAAACCGGAACGCCGCCAAGCTGTCAACGCGGTGGTAATTGCAAAGTCGGCTGCCGCTCCTCGGTAACCCAACCAACCAAGGGGTGAAAGACCCAGAAGAGAATACACTCGGATGAGTATGACCTTGTCACAAATTTTGCCGCAATTGCTATCGACCAACTTGGTAACCGTCAGAGAGGCTCCGAAGGTTGTGAACACTACCTCTCCTAAGTATAATCCAAATGCCCGATGTGCTTATCACTCCGATAGCCCGGGGCATTCTACTGATGACTGTTGGGCCCTGAGAAATAAGGTCCAAGACCTTATTGATGCTAAGGAGGTTCAGTTCGAGGCACCCGAGAAGCCTAATGTGGTGACAGCTCCCCTACCTGACCATGGGGTGAATGCTATCAAGGATGGTGACGAAGTGGAATAATCTGAGTTCAACAGCTGGATCTACCCGACGACCGACAGTGGACCTAGCAATTGGACTGCAAAAGACAACATACCTGTTACTTTTGTTACGCAGTAATGAATTCCTTTATTTTTTATTTGTATTGAACAATAAACTGAAACTTTATGGCCCGGTGTCTTACCCGGGGCACCGTTGGCTTCATTTGTGAGGGCTTATTACTTGTCATTTACATATATCATGAATAAAGACATTTGACGTTTTTCGCATTTTCAAATCTTGTACTCCCTTTCCTTCTTTCCTTCTTTATATATTGCAAAACAGCTATATTTACACACACTCACTCATACAGGTTTCAATCCACTCTGGATCTCACTGGTAACGACTCTGCTACTGCCAGTTATGACTTTGAAAATCCGATCAACTTAGCCGAAGACGAAGGTGAAGATGATTGCGAAGTGCCTGGTGAGCTTGCAAGATTGTTACTTCAGGAAGAGAGGGCCATTCATCCACATGAAGAGTCGGTGGAAACGGTAAATCTGGGTACTGAGACAGACAGAAAGGAAGTTAAGATTGGTGCCAATCTGGAGCTCAGCATGAAACAACAGTTGGTTCAGATGTTACATGATTATGTGGAAATCTTCGCCTGGTCTTACGAAGACATGCCTGGGTTGGATACTGACATCGTGGTCCATCATTTGCCTACCAAGGAAGACTACCCTCCGGTTAAGCAAAAGGTCCACCGTATGCGTCCAGAGATGTCCGAGAAGATCAAAGCTGAGGTTATGAAGCAATTCGATGCCGGGTTTCTAGCAGTGACTTCTTACCCTCAGTGGGTTGCCAATGTGGTGCCGGTACCGAAGAAAGATGGTAAGGTCAGAATGTGTGTTGATTACAGGGATCTGAACAGGGCCATCCCCAAAGATGACTTCCCCTACCTCACATCGACGTTCTGGTTGACAATACTGCTCAGCACAAGGTGTTCTCCTTCATGGATGGTTTTTCAGGTTATAATCAAATCAAGATGGCTCCTGAAGATATGGAAAAGACTACCTTTGTCACTCAGTGGGGCACCTTCTGCTACAAGGTCATGCCTTTTGGACTGAAAAATGCCGGGGCAACCTACCAACGTGCCATGGTTGCTTTATTTCATGACATGATCCATCATGAGATTGAAGTGTATGTCGATGATATGATTGCAAGGTCCCAAACTGAGGAGGAACACCTTGACCATCTACAGAAGCTGTTTGACCGTCTGAAGTTGTATAAGCTGAGACTGAACCCGAACAAGTGCACCTTCAGGGTAAGATCTGGGAAGTTGCTAGGCTTCGTCGTAAGCGAAAAGGGTATTCAAGTGGACCCTGCCAAGGTTAAAGCCATTCAAGAGATGCCAGTTCCCAAGACAGAGAAAGAAGTCAGAGGTTTTCTAGGACGTCTGAATTACATTGCCCAATTCATCTCACACCTAACTGCTACCTGTGAGCCAATCTTCAAGCTGCTGAAGAAAGATCAGGTAGTACGTTGGAATGATGAATGTTAGGACGCTTTCGACAGAATCAAAGAGTATCTCCAAGAACCACCCATCCTTATGCCACCGGTTGAAGGGAGACCTCTAATACTATACCTGACAGTACTTGACAGCTCAATGGGGTGTGTGCTGGGGCAGCATGACGAGTCTGGCCGAAAAGAGCACGCCATTTATTACCTTAGCAAAAAGTTTACCGACTGTGAGACCCGATACTCACTACTCGAGAAAACTTGCTGCGCTTTGGTATGGGCTGCTCGCCGGCTGAGACAGTATATGCTGACTCACACTACCTTATTGATTTCAAAGATGGATCCAATAAAGTACATATTCGAAAAGCCTGCTCTGTCCGGAAGAATAGCAAGATGGCAAATGATCTTGACAGAATACGACATCCAGTACACGACTCAGAAAGCTATCAAAGGAAGTGTATTGGCAGACCATTTGGCACACCAGGCAGTGGATGATTACCAGTCAATGAACTTTGAATTTCCTGACGAGAGCATCATGATTGTGACTGATTGTGAAGTACCTGGACCGGATGAAGGACCTGAGGAAGGATCCCGATGGTCTATGCACTTTGACGGAGCCTCTAACGCTTTGGGTAACGGTATCGGCACTGTGATCATATCCCCTCAAGGCACTCATACTCCACTTACTGCCCGGCTATGTTTCAACTGCACCAACAACATGGCGGAGTATGAGGCATGCATCATGGGTCTTCAAGCTGGAATTGACTTAAGGATCAAGTTTCTGAGTGTCTTCGGAGATTCCGCTCTCGTGATCAATCAGATCAAAGGCGAGTGGGATACGAAACATCCGAATCTTATTCCTTACAGAGAATGTGTGTTGACATTGATCCCCCATTTCACAGAGATAACTTTTGAACACTTCCCAAGAGAGGAGAATTAGTTGGCGGACGCGTTAGCTACGATGTCTTCTATGTTCAAAGTCAAGTGGGACAATGAGGCTCCCCGGATCATTATCTGGAAACTAGACGAACCTGCATACTGTTGTGATCTCGAGACTGAGGTAGTGACTGAAAAACCCTGGTATCATGAGGTGAAAAGGTACCTGGAAGCTCAGGAATACCCTGAAGGTGCGTCTGTCAATGACAAGAAGTTTCTGAGAAGGTTCGCAGCAAATTTCTTCCTCAGCAACGGCATCCTGTACAAGAGAAACCATGATTCAACCTTACTGCGTTGTATGGATAAGACTGAAGCAGAAAGGATCATGGCAGAGCTGCATGAAGGTACCTTCGGGACACATTCCAGTGGGCACACTATGGCAAAGAAGATCCTTCGGGAAGGATATTTCTGGTCCACAATGGAAGCCGACTGTTACCAATATTCTCGGACATGTCATAAGTGCCAGTTATACGCAGATAAGGTGCATGTTCCTCCAGTTCCTCTGAATGTCTTGATTGCACCTTGGCCTTTCGCAATGTGGGGTATTGATATAATCGGTGAGATTAAACCTACGGCATCCAACGGGCATCGCTTCATCCTGGTGGCGATCGATTACTTTACAAAGTGGGTTGAAGCAGCTTCCTATGCTATTGTAACCAAGAACGTTGTGGCACGATTCATTCGGCATAACCTGATCTGTCGATACGGCGTCCCGGAAAGGATCATCACGGACAATGGTATCAATCTTAATAACAAGATGATCACTGAGCTCTGCGAGTAATTCAAAATACAGCACCACAACTCTTCTCCCTACCGGCCGAAGATGAATGGGGCTGTAGAAGCAGCGAATAAGAATATCAAAAAGATTGTGCAGAAGATGACAGTGACCTACAAATATTGGCACGAGATGTTACCGTTTGCTCTTCATGGGTACCGTACCTCAGCAAGAACGTCAACCGGGGCAACTCCCTTTTCCTTGGTCTATGGCATGGAGGCAGTCTTGCCGATTGAAGTCCAGATACCCTCTCTCCGGATAATGAAGGATGCAGACTTGAGCGAAGATGACTGGATCCAGACTCGACTTGATCAGTTAAATCTGATTGACGAAAAGAGACTCGCTGCTATTTGTCATGGTCAGACGTACCAAAAACGGATGATCAGGGCATTTAACAAGAAGGTCAGACCACAAGAGTATCAAGTTGGGGACCTGGTAATCAAGCGCATCATTCTTCCTCAAAGTGATCCCAGGGGCAAGTGGACCCCCACGTACGAAGGGCCATTTATGGTTAAGCATGTGTTCTCAGGAGGAGCCATGATTCTAACCACCATGGATGGTGACGACCTTCCTCACCCTGCCAATGCAGACATAGTAAAAAGATACTACGCATGATAAAAGACCCGCTAGGTTGACATACCTAGGCAAAAATTAGGGCTTCCCGGCGAACCAAAAGGGTTCGGGCAAAATGAGGGATGAAATGAAAAAAATCTGTACACCCGGCAAGTCGAAAACCTGAAAAGGCGGCTTGGGCAAAAATGGGTATCCCGGTGGACTGAAAACCCGAAAGGGCGGTCCAGGCAAAAGTTAGGGATTAAAGCGTAATACTATGTCTCATTGGATCACTTTGCATCCAGAATCCGATATCAACCTCAAGTTCAGACGGCATCGACCAGTCAGCTTCATCTTCAACCGAGCAGCCAAGTGATGAGACGCTCGAAGATATAAAGGCGATAGCAGAGTTGGAACCCAGTGGGATTATTCTTTTCGCATAGCTGTTTTGTTTTCCCTTTTTCACAAAATTGTATAAACACTGTTGTTCGGCGGCGTTCTCTTACTAGAACGTCAGCCTCTTGTACATAAACGCCTATTTACAGGCAGATTCAAAAAATCAATACAAATTCACTTTTCAGACCAATTGCCAATTGTTTTTCCTTTTTCTGTTTTGATTTGCGAAGAACGTCCAAGGTTCAATTTGTGATATATGCATTTGACGATAATTGCTAACTCATAAATATTTGCATACGAAACAAAAGGATTAATTACAGGTAACATTAGAAACAGGGGCAATAATGAGTTGTCTAAGCGATCTAATTGCTCTGTCCACCAAGGTACCAAGGTAAATTCAGCTGAGAATGTAACCAAGATATCATTAAATCCCCAGAGAGTGAGCCAGCAAGTCAATACACTCTCCCCAAGCAGAGTTATCCTGTCAGCCTCAAGGAAATTGGGTATCCCCAGCAGATCTCAACATTCCTCATCAGTATACAGACATTCTTAACAAGCATCCCCGGCAGTCTTGATCTAAGATTGTTCCCCGGCGGTATACCAGACCTTCAGTGGAGCTACTTCCCCAGTACAGTTCAATAATCTCCCCAGGAGAGTCCAGTCCAAAATTTCCCCAGGAGAGTTCAACCAATCTCCCCAGTAGGTTTTGAAGCTTATCCCCAGTAGATTCTGGAAGCTTGTCACCCGCAGAGCACGAACGTGCCCCCGGCTTTATTCAGAAGGTTATTTCCCCACCAGGATATAACTGGGTTATCCTCAGCCAACTGCCACGGAAAGATCGTCCCCGACGGAGTCTTCCTATCCCCCAGCGGAGTTCATCAATTCCTTCAATATAACACATCAACGGTATCCCCAGCGGAGTTATCATCAACACCTCAGCAAAGTACCTCTCTCCCCACAGAATTATCTCCCCGCAGAGTAATCTATTCGCCAAGTTTAGTCCCCAACGGAGTCATCTTCTCCTACCGGTATTCTTGCAACTATCATCCCCAGCGGAAACGGAGCTCTACTCCTCCACATCAAGCCCAGGATTTAACTTCCCGACACCCGTCAAGGATTTACTTTCCTAGACAAAAACACATTTCATAAACATCACATCTTCACACATTATAGCATGCACATACGCATCATGAACATACAATCTCATTTATTCTAAGAACATCACGCATGTCATACATCATGACATCGCAAACAACTAACGTTTTGTCTTTTCAGGACAAAAGTCAATACAAAGATAATTGCTATCAAGTGTCGTGATTCCAGATCCGATTCCTGTATCTTGCCAGGTGTATCTGTTGACGACTATATTCCAGACTCGATTCATGTATCTTGCCAGGGAACGTCTGAAGAGTTTGAAGATCCGATTCCTGTATCTCGCCAGGGTGTATCTGTTGACGACTAATTCCAGACTCTATTCCTGTATCCTGCCAGGGCACGTCTGAAGAGTTCGAAGATCCGATTCCTGTATCTTGCCAGGGTGTATCTGTTGATGACTAATTCCAGACTCGATTCCTGTATCTTGCCAGGGCACGTCTGAAGAGTTCGAAGATCTGATACCTGTATCTCGCCAGGGTGTATCTGTTGACGACTAACATTACCAGACTCGATTCCTGTAACCTGCCAGGGCACGTCTGAAGAGTTTGAGGATCCGATTCCTGTATCTTGCCAGGGTGTATCTGTTGATGACTAAGATTACCAGACTCGATTCCTGTATCTTGCCAGGGCACGTCTGAAGAGTTCGAAGATCCGATTCCTGTATCTTGCCAGGGTGTATCTGTTGACGACTAACATTACCAGACTCGATTCCTGTATCTTGCCAGGGCACGTCTGAAGAGTTCGAAGATCCGATTCTTGTATCTTGCCAGGGTGTATCTGTTGACGACTAACATTACCAGACTCGATTCCTGTATCTTGCCAGGGCACGTCTGAAGAGTTTGAAGATCCGATTCCTGTATCTCGCCAGGGTGTATCTGTTGACGACTAACATTACCAGACTCGATTCCTGTATCCGGCCAGGGCACGTCTGAAGAGTTCAAAGATCTGATTCCTGTATCTTGCCAGGGTGTATCTGTTGACGACTATATTCTCCGGACTCGATTCCTGTATCTTGCCAGGGCACGTCTAAAGAGTTTAAAGATTCGATACCTGTATCCAGCCGGGGCGCATCTACATAAAGAGTTTGAAGATCAACTCCTGTAACAGGCCAGGTAATTATTTTTCTTTCTCAGGTACGCAAGTTCTCGCTAAGGAATCTCTTACGCGATCGACAACCTCCCGATGGCATCTATAATCCCATCTCTCCTATCCATCAGTCTCCAAATGGAATCTGTAAGCCCATTCCCTACATCATGCTGCTGACACTCTACCATGCGAGTGCAAATTTCTGGGCACTCTAGTGTTCAATCATCTTCCACCTTCGGATTACGAAAGGCACGCCAGCCAATCTACATCCTCAGGTCTAAGAAGATTGAACAGGGGCAACTGTTGTACCCCAAAATTTGCCCTCCCATATTCTTCAAGATTTGCCAAGATCATGGTTCAAAATCTCTCAAGAATTGCACAGTCCAATTGCCTCCTAACACAGTCAAAATTAGGGTTTTGGTTCTTGCAAAGAAATTAAGGTTTCCAAGGGTCCAATCAAGTCCCATATGCCTACATACATTGTCAAGCATCCATATGTCAAGTTTCAAGACTCACAGCATCAAATTGCACAGTCAAAAACCCTAATTGCTTCACAATCAACTGTAGGGGCAAAATGGTCATTTGACAGTCAAAAGTCAAAAATTTTGGTCAACATCTTATTTTGAAGCCACAAACATCATTTGATCAATTCTTGATCATGATTCTCAAAGCATGGCTCAAAAAGTCTCAAGATGCAAAAGTTTCTATTTTTGGACAGTTGAAAAAGTCAACTACAAATTGACCAGGGCATAAATTCTTCATGGTTTATCTGAAAAATCCAATCCAAAGCTCATTTTGAATAGAATGAAATTTCATACAACTCATATTCACACTTCAAGTCCAAGAAATGCTCTCACAAAAAGTTATCAATTTCAACATTATAGGTCATTTTCAAAAGTCAACAAAAAGGCACTTTAAGTCAAAGACCATAACTTGAGATTGGTAAATCAAAATGACATGGGACCAAAGGCATTGGTTAGAGGACTTCAAGACCTTTCCAAAATGTCCAAGAACATGTCCATAGCTTCAATATTGAGCAAGATATGCCTTGTAGAAGTTGGGAAATTTTTGGGAATTTTGAAAAGTCAACTTTGCACAAAAGACTTCAAAATTGCTATTGGGCCACAATTTCTTTCATGAATCATTACCCAAAGCATATGCACGACCCACTAAGCTCAAAGGGAGTTATTTTCTTATTTTTGATTAATTATTTGAATTTTTATTCATTTAATTAAATTTAAATATAAGAAAAATACCAAATCATGTTTTTAAATCTTTTTTATGCAGCTAATATCTTCCATACATGTAAGAGATTTCGTGCATCAATTAACAAGGCAATATCTTCCACAATTGGCAAGGATTGGCATGAAAAAGATTGAAAAAAGATGTGAAAAAAATCAAATATTGGAATCATCAATACATGGACTTTGGGCTTGGTTTTTTAACCTAATTTGCTTCAAATACAAAGGCACAACATGACCTAATACAGATACACACGAAAGCTGCTCAGAAAAGAGAGAAAAATTGCATTTTTTTCACAAAAAGTTGGAAACTGAAATCCTAGTTAGAGGACAATTCGAAGCTCCAAAAGCATTCCAATACATTGCCAAAGCATCCAGGAGTCGATTACAATAAAAACCAGGTCTCCAGGCCCCAAGAATTGGTAGAACAGCATCGCCTTCTTCATGAACATATCCATTATCGTGTTTTAATTTTCAAGCATTGTTCATGTGTTTTGTTAATTGATTTACACTAATATTGATATTCTGAAGCTATTGGTAGCTTTTAATTGAACCAACGACGCTTGTATCCAAATATGCCATTAAAGGATATTAGGTTTTCAGAGCTCCAAATTTAGGGGTTTTCACATATGGCAAAATTGAACCACCAAACCTATGCCATTGGATTCGTGACATGAAGACGAAGCTAACCATGACCTCGCGCCCTTTTAAATTTGGCCATGTCCTATTCGCTATTTTTGCAGGTCTTGTTTAGTGGGGGTTTAAAACCCCCGCTATTTGTTTATGTTACAGGCAAAAAAAGGAAGACGAAGCTGGCGTGTCATAACGTGATAGGACAATTCAAATACTGGCGCGTGATTTTGGTTTCAAACCACTAACGCTTATCTTTTTATATAATAATCATGCTTCATTATATTAACAAAGAAACTCAATGGCTCAGTTGGTGGATGAACTGTCCTGCAGGCATTGAGACCTGGGTTCGATTCCCAGGTCCCCCCACATTATCTATAATTTTTGTTTCAATGCTTTCCTGTGTAGCACTCATCCCGTTGCTCACCATGCACGTTCATGCTTGTGCGTGCCAAGTGTCCCTGATGATCAATCCAATGGCCATAACGTGCAGTCCATGGTACACGTTAGTCAATGGATCCACACGCAAGCACAGAAAGTCAAAAAGGCTTGGATTCTGATGGGCCAAATTGCTTCCAAAAAACCTCCCTTTGGGTCTGAATACCCCCCATGGTTTGCATTAATTTTTAATTTTTATTTGTTTTTTCTTTCTTAATTCTATTAATTGTTTTAATTGTTTCCTTTAATTTCCTAAAGTAATTTTCATAATAAAAATAAAACACAGAAAAACTAAAATATATTTAATTATTATTATTTCACCATTAATTTATTTTTGTAAATAAACTTTAAATAATAAATTTAGTTAATTTAGGTTTTCAATTTTAACACTTTTTCTTAAATAATTAAAATATGTAGAAATTAGGGTTTTTTTAGCATTTGCATCCTTTTTCTTAATAAATAATTTTTTTTCTTATTATCATTATTATTAATTACTAATTTATTTTGTAAATAAACATGTACATAAATTCTTTAGTAAATTAGGTTAAACTTTACCATTTTTCATTAACGATTAAAAATAACTTAGAATTAGGGTTCCTTTTAATTTTAATTTTCTTTATTTCATAAATACAAAAAAAAACTAAAAAACATTTCTCTTCTTTAATTTAATAATTAATTAGCTTTTTAATTTCATTTAATTTCTCAAAAGGGTTCAACGCCCTCGAACATTCGATTCTAATTTCTTTTCGCGCATTTATTCTTATTTATTTCCTTCTGAATATTATGTAACTGCTCAAGCCATGTAATAGTGATTAGGAATTTATTTATTTTCCGCATTTTTATTAAAACGAGTCTTTGTAATTTGGCGATGTATAGACCCGCGCCTTGTAATAGCGTAGCTTTTATCTTTCTGCATTTAAATTTCCGCACTTTTAAATTCTAAACTTTGCATGAAAGAATGAATGACTAATTAAAAACAATGCATATATCACCATGATACATGTACAAGATAAATGCTAAACTGAAAACAACACACAAATTCACACAC
This sequence comes from Vicia faba, assembly GCA_948472305.1. Lineage (NCBI taxonomy): Eukaryota > Viridiplantae > Streptophyta > Magnoliopsida > Fabales > Fabaceae > Vicia > Vicia faba. The sequence continues at coordinate 1,016,132,609 of OX451739.1, read as the reverse complement.
CACTCTTAGGGTACGCCTCACTGTTGCCTTACCTTCGAAATGTGGTCGTCGAGTATATGACGTTTTAGTAAGTCCTTATGTCCATGACATGATCCAGTTGCCTCGAAACGGTTGCCTCGGAATTAAAAAGGATCAATGGCATAAGGGTAGCTTTTAAGGTGTCCTACTGTTGCTCCGGTGACCACACTGTCCCTAAAAAACGAATTGACCCGAACACCTCCAACGGTGGTGCTACCTATCTCTCAATGGTGGGATGGCACTACCTTCAGGATATTTACACAGCCTAATTCCTTAGGGTAGGTAGATGACTCATAGATACTTGCTCTATTCAAAAACAAATCAAAACTCTTTTCACACCGACACTTTCAAAAAAAGGCTTTCAAAACAATTTTTCAAACACTCTTGAGGACTGATACAAGAGTTATTCAGAAAACTTTGACGAAACTTTTTTTCAAACCCACTCACACTTTGAAAAGCAAACACTTTTGAAAACACAAGTGAGCAAGTATCTAAGAGCCCATAGATAACCATGGATAGAAAGGGTGCTAACACCTTCCCTTTCTATAAATATACCTCCCGAACCGAGAGACAATCTCATAAGGAATTTTGCTGTGCTTTTGTCCTGTCCATGTTGGAGAAAATAAAAGACGGTGGCGACTCTTGCTTCCGCGACATTTCGCGAACCAGCTTTAAAACAGTCAGTTCCAGATCCACCGATCACAATAGTTAAGTTGATAATCAACTTGAAAATTGTTTGTCCTGACGAAGTTTGTCACCGAGATATTTTATATTACGTTACAATGTTCTCTATCATCTTAGATTTGGTTTAAACATGTTTGATATATGTCACTATAGGGTGTAGTTGACAGTGTTGGTAGTTTTGAATTAGTTTGAATATATATTATTACATGATGCAAATAATTCAGTTTAGTTAACTTTGGTGATTTGTTACTTAACAGTATATATAGTACTGTCTTGTACATTCCAAAATAATAATAATACAATGAGCTTATTCCAAAATTAACATGGTATCAATTTGAAAATTCCTTTCCACGCCTCCCTTTTCTTTCTTCGCGCCTTCTCCTTCTTCTTCGCGTCTTCGCCTCTTCCTTTTCCTTTGAATGCTTCAGCATTGACTATGGCGCTTCCTTACTCCGATTTTGCTACAAACCCTTCCAATCCTTATTATATGCATCCTAACGAAAATCCCTCCCTTGTTCTTGTTCAACCAGTTCTTGATACCAAGAACTACCAGATCTGGTCTAGATCGATGAAAGTGGCTCTTATCTCCAAGAACAAGATCAAGTTTGTTGATGGAACTCTTTCTCCTCCGCCTATCTCTGACTCTCTATATGAACATTGGCTGCGATGCAACAATCTCGTCCTCTCATGGCTTCAACGCTCGATTTCTGAGGAAATTGCAAAATCTCTTCTCTGGTATGATCGTGCTTCTCTTGTATGGAAAAGTTTGGAAAATCGTTTTTCTCAGGGAGACATTTTTCGCATTGCTGACATTCAAGAAACTGTTGCTCGTCTTCAACAAGGAACTCTCGATATCTCTTCGTTCTTCACGAAATTGATGACACTTTGGGAAGAAATCGAGAACTTCCGGCCAATTCGTGATTGTACTTGCGCTATACCGTGCTCCTGTGGTGCTACTTCAGACTTATGCAAATTCAAAGAACAAGATAAAGTTATCAAGTTCTTGAAGGGCCTTGGTGACCAATACGCTCATGTTCGCTCGCAGATTATGTTGATGACCCCACTACCAACTCTTGATAATGTGTTTAATCTGGTTCTTCAACAAGAACGTCAATTTAACCTTCTTTCACCTTCTGCTTCTTCAATTGAGTCTCAATCGTCTGTGAATCACCTTTCTCAAGCACCTTCTCGTTCTTCTCACAACCCTGGTCGTGGCCGTGGTGGCCGTGGAAACCGACTCTGTACTCATTGCAACCGCACCAATCACACCATTGAGACTTGTTTCATGAAACATGGCTATCCCCCTGGATTTCAACAACGCAAGCCTACTACATCTGTGGGGAATTCTGTTGATTCTACAGTGAACTCGATTCAAGATGCTGCTTCTCCTCAACTTGAGGCATTATCTTCCTCTGCTTCCACATCAAACACCAGTCCAAGTGCTTTGTCTACGATTCAAGAGCAATACACTCAGATTCTGCAACTCCTCCAACAGTCTAATTTGCAATCTCCTTCACCTCCCTCGATTAATTCAGTTTATACTGCTAATTATGTGTCCCATACCTCTCCTCATACTTCCTCTGGTAAGAATTCCTCAAATCTTCCTTGTCATAACTGGTGGGTCATTGACACAGGTGCCACTGATCACATCACCCATATCTTTGCCAGTTTCCTTTCCACATACCACATTGCACCTAAATCTATGACAATGCCTAATGGTGACTCTGTCACTACAACTATTGCTGGTTCTGTTTTACTATGTGATTCACTTGTCCTTCATAATGTTTATTACTTTCCTTCATTTCATGTCAATATTATCTCTGTCACCATTCTTTTTGACTCCACTTTATATGATGTGAAATTTCCCCCTAATTGCTGTCAAATTATGCAGTTGTCCCAATCCAAGATGACTGGATTTACATCTAGGAGGATTGGAAAATTGTATGTTCTTGATGCCACCCCACCTAAGGCCATCTCTCCCACATCTGGCTCTGTCAACACCTCCTCTTCTCCCCAATTAGAACCTGCTAAACACGATCCTGCTACTATTTGGCATCTTAGGCTTGGACACTTAAGTCCTTGCATACACAAATGTATTTCATCTCAACTTCCTTTTGTCACCTACAATGACAATCATAAGCCCTGTAATACTTGCCATTTGGCTAAGCAAAAACATTTGCCATTTACTCACAGTAATACTAAGTCTGTTGCCATCTTCGATTTACTTCATGTCGATATTTGGGGCCCTCTTTCCACACCTTCCATATGTGGCCACAAGTATTTTTTAACCCTCGTAGACGATTACAGCAGGTTTACTTGGACAATTTTTATGGCCAACAAAAGTGAAACCAGAAACCATTTAATTCACTTCATATCTTTTATCGAAACTCAGTTTAACAAGAAACTCAAGTGCATTCGTAGTGATAATGGTCCTGAGTTTCTCATGACCACTTTCTACCTTTCTAAAGGAATCATTCATCAAAGGTATTGTGTGGAAATGCCTCAACAGAACGGTATCGTGGAAAGAAAACATTAGCACATTTTGAATGTTGCCCGTGGCTTCTCTTTCCACTCTCACCTCCCTCACAACCTTTGGCACCTTTCCATACAATAGGCCATTCATATTATAAACCGTCTTCCCACTCCTCTTTTAAACAACCACTCTCCCTACCAAAAACTCCATTATACTCCTCCCAGCCTTAACCATGTAAGAGTCTTTGGTTGTCTTGCCTATTCTTCGACCTTGCTTAACCATCGCACTAAATTCGAACCAAGAGGAAGGAAATCTATTTTTTTTTGGCTACAGGGAAGGCACAAAAGGCTACCTTCTCTATGATCCTATCACACATGAATTTTACATTTCAAGGAATGTATTCTTTTATGAAACTGTGTTCCCTTTTGCATCCATCCCAGCTGCACCTAATCCTATAATTCCTACTCCTGACCCTCCTCCCCTTGATTCACCTGATATTTTCACCAACATTCCACCCATCTCACCTCCACCATCAAATGAACCTTCCTCTCCTACCTCTCTCCCCCAGCCAGATTCTCCCACTAACCTCTCTTCTTCCTCAAATGACACTAACAACTCCCCTTGCCCCTCCCCTCCTGTGCCAACCAGAAAATCCAATCGAAATATTAAACCTCCAGCTTATCTATCTGATTATCACTGCAATTTGCTATCCCCCATGCTTCCAGCATCTGACTCAGGTTCCTCTAACTACCCTCTCTCTTCTGTATTATCTTATAGCCAATGTAGTCCTGATCACAAATTATTTTGTCTGTCCATAAGCTCTTTCACAGAACCCAAAACCTATAAACAAGCCTGCAAGTTTGATTGTTGGAACAATGCTATGAAATCTAAGTTAGATGCTCTTGAATCTACAAATACTTGGTTTGTTGTTGATTTGCATGCAGGCAAACAATCGATTGGTTGCAAATGGGTCTACAAAATCAAGCATCATGCTGATGGATCCATCGAACGATACAAGGCCCATTTGGTAGCAAAAGGATATACTCAGCTGGAGGGTGTGGATTATTTCGACACTTTCTCACCTGTTGCGAAGCTTACTTCTATTCGAACCCTTCTCTCAGTGGCTGCCATTAAGAATTGGCACTTGGAACAACTCGACGTCAACAATGCCTTCCTTCATGGTGATCTACATGAGGAAGTGTATATGGATCTGCCCCCTGGATTTCTGCCCCCTGCTTCTTCGACCAACAAAGTTTGCACTTCTTCGACCAACGAAGTTTGCACTTCTTCGACCAACAAAGTTTGCAAACTGCATAAGTCATTATATGGCCTGAAGCAGGCTAGCAGACAGTGGTTTTCGAAATTGTCCACTGCCCTTATTTCTCTTGGCTACTCATATTCTTCTACTGATCATTCTTTTTTCACAAAATCACATGACTCTTCTTTTACTGCCTTATTAGCCTATGTTGATGATATTGTCTTAGCCGGTAATGATTTGCAGGAAATCCAATATGTCAAATGCTTCCTTGATTCCACTTTCAAAATCAAGGACCTTGGTAGGCTAAAATATTTTCTTGGTCTAGAAGTTGCCAGATCAACTCACGGTATTTTTCTCAATCAGAGAAAGTACGCTTTGGAATTGCTCGAAGACAGTGGCTTATTGGCTACTAAACCTTGCTCTACTCCCTTCGATTCCTCCTTGAAGCTTCATGATGATAACTCACCACCTTTCGAAGACGTCACAGCTTATCGAAGGCTTGTTAGAAAACTTCTATATCTGACTACCACCAGACCTGACCTTGCATTCATCGTTCAACAGCTCAGCCAATTCATCTCACATCCTATGCAAGTTCATCATTCTGCAACAATTCGAGTCCTCAAGTATCTCAAAGGTGCTCCTGCCAAGGGTTTGTTCTATTCATCTTCCTCTCCACTCAAACTCTCTGGCTTCGCAGACTCAGATTGGGCAAGTTGCCCTGCTACCCGCAGATCCGTAACTGGATATTGTGTGTTCCTTGGCAATTCCCTCATATCCTGGAAATCCAAAAAGCAGTATACAGTATCCAAATCAAGTTCAGAAGCGGAATACAGGGCCTTGGCAAGCTTGACTTGTGAATTGCAATGGCTGCAGTATTTGTTCAAGGATCTCCACATCTCCTTTGATCAACCTAGCTCAGTCTATTGTGACAACAAAAGTGCTATCTACCTTGCTCACAACCCCACCTTCCATGAACGAACAAAACATATCGAAATTGACTGCCACGTCATTCGTGAGAAAATCCAAACTGGTCTCATCCACCTTTTACCAGTTTCTTCTGCTGCTCAATTGACAGATGTTCTCACCAAGCCTTTGGCAGCTCCCTCTTTCGATTCTCTTATTTCCAAGCTTGGTCTATTAGATATCCATAGTCCAGCTTGTGGGGGACTATTACATGATGCAAATAATTCAGTTTAGTTAACTTTGGTGATTTGTTACTTAACAGTATATATAGTATTGTCTTGTACATTCCAAAATAATAATAATACAATGAGCTTATTCCAAAATTTTATTCCAAAATTAACATATATCTTCTCTAATTTATAATGTACAACATTTGTGTTATTCAGGAAGTTTTTGACTTAGTTTGAATAAAGATATTACCTTAATTCAACTAGCCTGTTTGGTATCTATGTTCTCTCAATTTTGCATGATAATATGAATGATACATAGATGCGGGTTCACACTTGACATTCATCAACATAAAATCTGATTTTTTTTTTTATTTCTTTCAGTTTTACTATAGTGACATTTGAATTTCATGTATTTGTGTTGAGTTGTTATTATAAGCTATGTAGCATCAAAATCCTAATTGAAGTTGTGTGTGACACTAATACATGAATTTACATTCCATTTCGTATATTTTTAAAAATTATTATTAGTGTGTATGTATTAGTGTCGTTTTGAGTATTCGTATTAGATTTTGTTCTTTGTAGTGTATGAGCAAGGTACTTTGTATGTATTGTTAAAGTTTTGTAGGGAAATTTAGATATTTAGAGAGTTTATATGTTGTACTTTTAATGAATGAGAGTTAGTGAGTTTATATTAGTCTTTGAGAAATGCTTCAGTTTTTTTATCTTGCCATTGTATTTTTTTCATTGCCATTGTATTTTTTTCAACTGCCAGTCTCATATTTTTGTGCATAGGGCGAGTTTATAGAGAGAGATACAGTATTTCAAACTCTCTTAATCAATGATTTATGCTAGTAGTTGAAGGTGAAAAAGTTTACCGTTGACAACTTCTTAATAGTTAAATGTGAAAAAGTATCCTATCATTATTATAATTGAATTATTATTTTTTAGAATTATTAAAATTATTAAAATTGCAGTTTATAAAAAAATATAATGTAGCAGTTATTTTATTCAAATTATTTTTTAATATTTTATGTTATATTTTGATATGGAATTAAAAATATGTAAATCATATTTATACTTATTAATATATTAATGATATTTTTGAATTATTTTATAATTATTAAGATTTTTGAAATTTCCTACATGCCAAGACTATTTACTGTATTGTTTTTTATTTTCTTTTTTGCTAATTATTTTTTATTGAATAGAAAATGATTTTAAGAAATGAATTATAAAATATTTTTTTTACATAAGAAATTTTATCCCACGAGTATACATACTAGTTATAATTAAGACAATAATCGAAGTGCTTTCTAACTAAGTTTTATTTTCATGTTTACAGATGCTCTTTAATTGTTGTTGGTGATTTTAGTATCACCAATGTATTTTAGTAGTAATGTGATTTACTAAAGGCCGATGCAATTATGCGTTAAGTTCGGAAACGAGTTAGGGAAGTGCGGAGTGCACGCTCGTCGAGCCAATGCATAATTGAATATGAATAATTGAAATGGGGTTCCAAGGGGCGAAGCCCCTGGCGGGGTACGGGGCAGCGTCCCGTTGGGATTCCAAGGGGTGAAGCCCCTGGCGGGGTGTGGGGCAGCGCCCCGTTGGGGTCCAAGGGGCGGAGCCCCTGGCTGGGGTTCCGCTGCCAGGTCAGCGGGCGGGGTGCGGGGCAGCGGTCCGTTCGAAAATTTTGAATCCTTTTCCCCAACCGACATAACCGTTTTCCGAACAGGTGTGTCTTTTCGGTCCCCAACCGACATAACCGTTTTTCCGAACAGGTGTGTCTTTTCGGTTTCAGTTATTGATCTCCTATATAAGGAGTCATTTGGCCTCGGTTTCAGACACGAACGAAAAACAATACTTTCTCTCTACATTTGTAATCAGTTTTCTTTTGCCAGAAACAAATTGTTCTTCAAGAATTATCCCCACAAAGATTTCGTGAACCCAGACAAGAATAAAGTCGAAATATTTTGTTTGGAAAGTGTACGAACACGATTCTTCGAAGTTATCCAGGATTATCATACCCAAATTTCTAACAATTGTTTGACTGGATAGTTCTATTTCTTCAATAATAGTAGAATATGTTGTAATCAAATCAATTTTTTCTTAATGGTTAGGTTTTTAATCATAAACCATCTTTATACAGAGTAGATACGATATCACCAAACTATACCAAGTATTTTAGTACTTGTACTACTATTTTAAATTTGGATTAAATTCTGATCAGTAAAATTTATAAATTTGTACAGAAAAACTTTCATTAAGTAAATGTCTTTTATTGATATAAATACGTGAAAAATATATTTTATTAATTTAAATACGAAAATAAAATGTGTTATTAATTAAAATTTAAACAATTACAATAATAATTGAATAAATATGTCTTATTGATGTAAATTAGAAGAAATATATATATCTTATGAGAAAATAAATGTCACTAATTAAAATTTATACAATAAATAAATATGTATCATTAAATTGGAAAAAATTATTTAAAAAAATCTACGAAAAATTGTATTTATGATTTTAATATTTATGATTCAAAAATGATATACAGTAAAAAAAAATTTATTATTGATCTAAATATTTTATATACGAAAAATGGTATTTAAGATCTAAATGTTTTTGATTCAAAAATGGTATACGGAAAAAAAATCTATTGTCGACTCAAATATTTTTGTAAATGATACCTAAACAAAAATAAAATTGGTATACGGAAAAAAAATTATTATTGATCTAAATATTTTAATATACGAAAAATTTAGTATTAATCCAAATATTTTTGTAAATATACCTAAACAAAAATAAAATTTGTATATGGAAAAAATTTATTATTGATCTATATATTTTTATATACGAAAAATGGTATTTATAATCTAAATATTTTTTATCTAAAAATAATATACGGGAAAAAAATCTATTATTGATCTATTACGGAAATTTACTATTGATCCAATTCAAATAGTTTTATAAATGATACCTAAACAAAAATAAAATTTATATACAAAAATAAATCTATTATTGATCTATATATTTTATATACGAAATATGGTATTTATGATCCAAAAATAATATACGAAAAAAAATCTATTTATTAATTTAAATATTTTTATATACAAAAAAATTTATTATTGATCTAAATATATATTTTTTTAATTTTCTATTTAAAATAAATATATTATATAAATAAATACACTTAACAAACAAAAACTCGTGCAAATTCACGCGTTTATTACTAGTTTAATAATAAAACTAACTATCAAGTGTGTCAATTGTAAGCATAACAATCATATCTTCCACGACATAAATTATGAATTCATTTATAGTATATCAATTCCGTTACAGTAGCAAAATGATACATGATTACATTTAGGGGGTGTAATGGTTCGGTATGAATGAGTTTTTGGTCAAAAAAAAAGATTTGAACGGATAATATCTTCATCGTTTTAATTTAATTTGGTTTTTAACATTTTTTTTAAATGGTACCGAATCAAATTAACTGATTTAGTTCATATTGATTAAGTTTGATTAATTAGTTTATAATGTTTTTTTTCAAATATTATATTTATCGGTGTATTCTCTATTATCGTGTTTTTTAATGTATTTTATGTTATTATATTTTAAAACAATACATTTTATGTAATTTATTTTATGCTCTATCTTTTCAAACAAATTACATGTAGTTCTTAATCCATATGAAACAATGATATGATTTCTATTGTATCATATGAAATAAGTTCACTATCAAATATAAAACTTGATATTTTCCATCAAAAGGTTAAGAAGAGATTTGAAAGTTTAACAATAACTCACAATAAAACACACGTCAATTAATATGTTTCACACCTCAAACACACTTCAAAACTATTTTGTAAGATGACTAGAAGGAATTTTATTGAGAAAAAAAAGTTTAAAAAAACAATAAAAATTAACGAAGAGAACTTGAATATGAAGAAGGATTGTGGCGTGAAGCGTGAGCAGTATTTTAGTGAAAACAAGTTTTTGTGACTTATGATTTCTATTTTCTATATTTTGGAGTTTGGTTCTAGATGCTTGTTTTGCTAAAAGGAACGAAGTGTAAACAAAGATGAAAAATAGTTGAACCGATACAAAAATTTAGAGTTTGATTTCTACTTAATGATGTGTGGAATAAAATATTTAGAGCGTAATTATATCCATTAGTTCATTTCATCGGTTTAGCGGTTTCTAAAAACTAAAACCGAGAATCGAATCAAACCACATCGTTTTTATTGATTTGGTTCAGCCTTAAAACCGAATCAGAAACAATCGATTTAATTTTAGTTTGGTTTAGTTTGATTTAAATTATCGGTTTAATTGATTTTTTCTAATCCTCTTACACCCTAATTACCTTGATTAATATTTATGCATTATAGTATATTATTTTAACAAATTGGAAACCTGGGAAATTCATAAAACGTAACGTCGTGTAAGAAACATTCATTTACATACTTTAAAATTATGAATTAAAATTGAATCAAATTCAATCACATATTATTAAACATATTTTAATCAAATTTTTTTTTACAATAACCAAGTATTAAAATAATATTTCACAAATAACCGCGTTTCGGAAAAAATTACGCAAATAATCATGTTTCGGATGACTCTCCAAAGGAGGAGCCATCTCACTTGGCGCCTCCACCCCTATATTTGCCCTAGGCGCCATCTCACTTGGCGCCTCCCTTCACTTTTAGCCAAGTGAGATGGCGCATGCTCCTTAAAAGTGAGAGGAGGCGCCATCTCACTTGGCTCCTAGGGCAAAACTAGGGCAAAATGTTGTTTTATAAATAATTTGTCCGTTTCTCCGAAATTTCGCACACTTTCTCGCACTGTATTTTTATTTTTTACTCTGTTATTTGCGTCATGACGTCGCCCATGATTTTTAGCAGAGATGGTTATGTTATCTTCTCCGCCACGAAACCTGCGATGAAAATGAAATTCTGGCACATTCACTCCATGGAGCGTCTGAAGTGGGAGTTGATGCGATGGCTAGATGGAGACATTGCGAAGGGGGGGAAATTCGAAGGATCCAGCGAAAACGAACAACAACCTCACATGCGACAGGAAGACCTAATGTATGGTTGGAGGAAGTCAAAACAGACAGCGATGTAATGTTGATGATGCATGGGTCAGATGAAATTGTGTTAACAGTTGTAATTTCGTAGACGGAATATCGTTAATTTTTCTTGTACGCGTAATATTTATTGTAGCAAAATCTGTTAACGGAAAACCCTAATGTTTACAATATAATTAAGGAAAGATTTTATGTATTACAATTTTATGTGGTCGAGGCAGACGCCCGATTCGGACAATTTTTGCGATTGTGTCCGACCTGACGGCATAAACCACACTTTCTTTTCAACTTGTCAAGATCGTCCATTTCTGTTGTGATGCGCTTACTTTTGGGACGATCCTTCTTGTTCCTTCGCATTTGGTCATTGTGCCACACTATTTCGCCGTCGTATGCAGGCCAATAATCTGGTTTTGCTACCAAAGGAAAGTTATTGTTGTAAACATTGAGCAACGTTTCAGATTTGTAAATGTTTGACAGAAGTTGCAGCGCGTCTTGATGGGTATGAGCACAAGCGGAAATGACAAGAGAGCAAGGCATACGAAATGCTTGAAACCTGCCACAATCGCACCAACAAGAAGGTAGCATGACCTTATATTCTTGTCTTGGCAGGCCTTCATTGTGGTCGATTGTCTCTTTCACAATGAAGTTGTGGTTGTGTCGGTCAAACCGTATGTGATACGGTGGGAGAACTGACTTGAGGTTTTGCGTTTGTTTTCGCAAATGTTTCGGTTGAGCAAGAGTCGCCACCGACTTTTTATTTTATCCTAAGGAAAGGTTAAAAAGCACAGCAAAAACCTTTGAGATGTTTTCTTGGGTTCGGGGAGTAGATTATAGAAAGGGAAGGTATTAGCACCCTTTCTATCCATGGTTATCCATGAGCTCTTAGTTACTTGCTTAGATCACTTGCCTTGCATTTTCAATTGTTTGAAATGGTGCTTTCAATTGTTTGAAATGGTGTTTTGTGTGTGGGTTTGAAAATGTTTTGAAAAGAAGCCATTGTTGTGGCAACCCTTGTAATGATCCATGTTTGAATGTATACAAAGGTGTGTATCTTTTAAAAAGTTTTTTAATGTTTTTGAAAGTTGTTTTGAAAGTGTGTTGTGATGTGTGTTTTGAAAAGTAGGCAAGTGTGTTTTGCAAGTTTGATCAAGTAACTAAGAGTTGTCTACCCCTAAATTTACTCAAAGGTTTTTTCTATGTTTTAACCCTTTTAACAATTTTGTTCCACCATTGTATTTGGTGGACAATCTTGTGTTAGGATGTTAACAGGACGGGCGCGGGTCATCGTTTAGACCATGATTGCAATGGTGCCAAGTGTCTTTGGCAACTTTTTCCTTTAAGGGACTTGATCATTTTTAGGCAACTTTCGAAAGCGTCATCGAGGGACTATGATCATTTGATATTGTTTTGTTTTGCCAAAGACACCTAACATGCAACATGGCCCATTATTGAAGGCAACAAGTGGAGTAACCCTAGGGGTGCAAGTGTGATTGGTGTTGTTCATTTTCATGCTTTTTTGTCTTTGAATTAGGTCAAGCTATTTGTTATTTGATTTTTTGCATACAAAACCCTAAGTCTATCATGACATATTTAGAAAGCTTTTAAATGCGAAAAATAAAATCCTAAATTATTACAACACAATTATGGGATGGGGGGTACAAATGTTCAAATGGGGATATTTGACAAGAAATTAAAATCTAAGCTATTACATCCAAATTGAATATACAAAGACTAATTGTACAAATTAAATAAAAATACAATAAATATGCAAGATGCAAAAAAATGATTTTTATATGCATGTAAAAGTATTTTTCATGTGATCTAAAAAAATAAAAAAATAAAGTTATTTTTTTGGGTATTTTCAAGGTTTAGGGCAAAACCCTAAATTTTCTAAATAAAAGGTATTTATTATTTATTATATGCAATATTTATTAAATATATACAAAAAATAAATAAAAAGGAAGTATATTATGAAAAAGTAATTTTTGAGGTTAAATATTAATAAAAATAAAAAAATGTATTATTCTTGTATTTTTATCCTAAATATCCTAAATATATAAATATTTATATTATGTATTAAATATATTAAATATATACAAAAATAAAAATATTTATTATTTACCAAAAAAGTATATTTTGAGAAAATGTTTTCCAAAGATAAAATAAAATAAAAATTAGAAAATAAAAAGTATTTTGTATTATTTTTTAGTATTTTAAATAAAAGTATATATATATTATTTTACATACATATGTTTAAATAAAGCAAATAAAAGCCAAATAAATATAAAAAAAGTGAAAAAAATATTTTTAATGTTTTTTCATGCTTGAATAAAAATATAAAATCAGAATCAAAAGGAAAAAAATAAAAAATGACAAATATATCATGCAAATGGCCAGGGGGGTGCAAATTGAAAAAAGGGGTGCAAAAAGCAGGTTGACTCAGGCCCAGCCCAAGTCAACTCTGTCTTCAACCTTTAGAAAGATTCAAACAAAAAACGTGCGCCCTTCCTCCATCTCTGCAATCTCTTGATTCCTTGACTTTTAACAAAAACTCACAACACAAACATTATAGAGCATCATGTCACGAGTTCATACATATAAAAAACTTGATCTAACTCTCAGAAATGAGAGAGAATTTCTTTTCCCCCAATTTCTGACCTAAGTTTTTTCCAATGTTCAGGTCCAAAATTCTCTCAGCATACACAACATAAATGAAAAGTAACTATATGGATGGCTTCAGGGCTTTGATTAGAACATGCTTTCTTCACAAACTTAAGCCTAACTATGCCTGGATAGAGAGATAGAAGTTCAAAGTTTTACCTGTTCAACTTGAGTCGTGTACAGCAATGGAGGCACTTTTAATGCAGTGTGAGGACTTGTACAGCTTGCTTGAGGTCCAAGGATGCTCTTCCAACCTCTAGCTTGCTTTGAAACTAGCTAAATCGAGCTATGGAAGTTCACCTGCAAAGTTGAAAACTGAAAATGGCAAATGATGTTAGGGATGTTACAGTTCGTGTTCAATGCTTGGGATAGCTTCAGTGGGTGATATGGAACATGTTTGAACTAGCTTTGGCCAAAACGCACGAGTGGAAGTGTTTGTGGAAGTCAAGTTGCAGAAGGGACTCTGTTTTTGCAGCAAGAAGGTGTTTCTGTGAATGAGGAGGTATTGAAGGTGGTTTGCTCGTGTTTCAGGTTAGTTAGGGTGTATGGAAAGTGTTCACAAAGTTTGTTTTGGTTAGCTGTTACAGGAATGAGAGATGTGATTCAAAATGCAAGTTTCTTCCTTCTTAAGCAAAAGTTGCCAAGTTAGGTTGTAGGCCAAGGCAGGTCCCTCAAGCATGCTGCATAATCTCTCCTTGATCAGTGGGATTAGTTCATAATCTTGTGCCTAGAAGATATGCTTTGTACTTCTTTGATTTGTGTTTTGACATAAAGCCATGCTTTACAAGAATGGATAAAGTGCTTTTTCTAAATATGGCTTAAATTTGTGTGTATTGTCCAAATGAATGAAATAACATCTTGGCACAAAGGATATGCATTTAATTATTGAGTGTAAGAAGGATTAGAGTCCTGTAATCTAGCTTGTACAAGCTGATTTCAAAAATGCAAAGTGTATGAACATGAAATTGGTCAAGAACAAAAGTGACTTTTGCCCAACTTTGCCAATTCGATTCTCCCTAACCACAAGGGTGTTTGAGAAGTTCTTGGACAATTTGGAAAGCTTGGAATGTGTACTACAATCCATCTTTGTAATGCAAGTTGAAATTCCAAGTGGAAGCATGTGAAAAGTGGCCATGAAGTTAGGCAAAAATCCTGCCTAAAATAGGTCAAAAAATTTCTAAGTTAAGAATGTTTTGCACCCTTGTTCCAAAAATCATAACTTGAGCTACAAGCTTCTTTTGAGAAAACCTTGTGAATCAAAGTTGTAGATTTTGTAATAGACTACAACTTTCATGATTTGAGCTTAGCTTGAATCCATTGGCATCTTGAATAAAAAATGGGATAAAGTTAGGAAAAAATTAGGAAATTCCATAACTTAGAAAATTTCTAAGTTATGAAATTTCTTCATTTTAAACCCTAATTTGTAATTCTTGGTTTCTTGATGAACAAGTTTCACAATTTGACATGTTTTGATGAAAAATGAATCTTGACACTTGATTTTGACCAAAAAGTCAAAGTTTGACTTTTCAGTATACAGTCAAATTTGAATCAGTTGACTGGAAAATTCATCTATCAATCTTGTGCATTTGGGATCTTTTTGAACTTGTTGAACATGTCAATACAAAACCATTGATTCCTTGAGTCCATATGTGAGCTTGGTTTGCCATTGGTTAGGTCAAACAGTCAAAAATTACCTTTGTGCAGTCAAAACCCTAAAAATGACCATTTTGCCCTTTTGGTGATCTGATCAAATTTCTTGTGGAATTGTGATCTAAACTTGATCAAATGGTCCATATGAGTTCATAATGTTGATGTGGGTCAAAAATCATGAGGTTTGACTGTCAATTGACCATAGTTGACTTTTTCCCCAATACAATTGATTTCTAGGTCAACTGTCCAATTGACTGGGCAAATATTGGAATCAAGGCTTGAAACTTGGTATGGATAAACTTGTGAGTCCAACATGAAGCATGAAAGTCACTTTGGTCCTTTTAGGTCAAAACATCTTTGTGCAAACTCAAACCCTAATTTGGGTCAACAGTGCAAGGAGGAGTCTTGAGCAGAGTGAACCCTAACTTGATCTTGAGCTCCAAGGGTCTTGTGATGAGAAAATGTTGAGGAAATGGGAGGGAATTTTGGGGTACAACACCGTATAACCATATGAGTTTTGGCTTTAGCACTTTTTGCCTTAATGTATTTCATGCAGCTTTCACTCCATAGTTGTGCAGATTGCAACACCGCATTCCACATTTCACCTCTTTTGGCAAATAACGCAGCCATCCTAAAATATATAGATTTTACCAAAGCAGTGATCGGGAGGTTTCGTATGCCTTTGAATACCCCATTCATTGATTCAATAAGATTCGTTGTCATGTGCCCCCATCTTTGGCCATTGTCGTATGACCTAGTCCATTTTTCCACCGGAATATTGTCGATCCACCTACCGGCTTCCGGATTTGACAAACGGATCTCGTTGCGGTAATATTTGAATGTGGGTTGTGTCAATGCATATCCCACATTCATAACCGCTTTCCTTAATGTTTTGTCCTTGATCTCCCTCATGAAATTCTGGACGATATGCCTAATGCAATAGACATGCGCAGAAGGAGGGTCATGCCAACCGTTTGCAGGATTATTGTAGGCACTTTCAATGGAGGCATGTCTGTCCGAGATCAAACAAAGATTTGGTTGAGGAGCCACGTGTGTCCGCAGATTTTTCAGAAAAAAGCTCCAAGCACCACCGGTCTCCCCCTCGACAAGGGCAAAGGCAATGGGGAAAATGTTATTGTTGCCATCTTGTGCAACTGCCATCAGTAGCGTGCCTTTGTACTTCCCATACAACCAAGTCCCATCAATTTGTATAATTGGTTTGCATGATGCAAACCCTGTGATGCAAGGTTGAAATGCCCAAAACACTCGACTGAATATTTCGTTGCTGTTTAGTAGACTACCATCTTAGGCGTATGCTGGCACTGTTTCCAGAATGTAAACAGTACCCGGAGAATACGTCTTGAGTGCATTCAGGTAGCGAGGAAGTTCTTGGTATGACTCCTTCCAGTTTCTGTACACCTTTTCAATTGCCTTAGTCTTTGCTAACCACGCCTTACGGTAATACGGAGTGTAGTTAAAAACCGTGGTGATGTGGGAGATGATTGTTTTCACCTTCAAAGATGGGTCATTGTTGACCAGGGGTAGGATTTCTTGACAGATGAGATCGTAGTTAAGTTTTCGGTGGTCCTGTGATTGAGTAGAACTTACACAAGTGTGGGTAGTCATGGAACCTATGACCCAACAGTCACCTCTTAATTTGTATGATGCAATCAACTTGAACATACAGTCAGGGTGGACACACTTGATCTTGTACCTTTCCGGGTTGACACGGTCCACCTTAAAATCAACCGAGTTGAGCATGTTGAATTTTTTTATGGCTCTGATGCATTCCTCTCTGTTACGAAACTTGTCCTTCTCTTTTAAATTTTCATCCGACTGCATATACGGATTGAAAAATAAGTCAGTAGAAGGTTCATCTCCGCCCTTGTTGAAGTTTGTCATGTGCGGAGGTGGTGTGTAGATTTCGTTTGCAGGAATACTAGGTATGCCATCATCGTCGGAATCATCATTCACCATTTCATCAAACTCTAACTCGTCATCTTCTTCTTCTTCTTCATCAACTGCATCTACCTCAGCTTGTTCATTCTCCAAAGGATCAACCACTTGTGTCACCTGAGGCTCTCGCAGCATAATGTACAACTCAATAGAGTCGTACCCAGAATACACATGGCTGGAAAACATATTCTGGAGATCCTCGTCATCTTGAACTTCAACCTTATAAAAATTTACTTGGTTGTTTCCAAAAAAAACTGGATTCTGATAAAATATCTGGGTCACCGGTCCTCGTCCAAGTTTGGCCTCCAATCGTTTTTTGAAGTACGAGAAATTGGCTTTCCCGTTTAAGAGAAATTGGATGTTGTCTGTGTCTCTAAACAAAAACCCAGCGGTGGGACAAATGTATGTCTCACCGTTGAAATGTGCTTTGACGACAAATTATGGTGCAGAGGCCATTGCATAGGGTTGTTTGAAGGTTTGAAAGTTTGAAGGTTGGAATGTTTGAATTTTATGAGTTATTCGAAGGTTGGAATGTTTGAAGTTTATTGATTGTATGAAGGTTTGATTGTAAGAACGTTTGAAGGTTAGAAGATTTGACAGATTAAGTGAATCAATGTTATGATAAACGTAAGACTAAAAATTTCAATTAAGTAAGGATGTAACCCCCAAGGCTGCCAATAGTGTTACATCCATGGCATTCCAAAGGCTGTCACGTAGCCTGAGCCTAGCCTGCAACCAAGGACACCTCTTATTCGCCAATTGGGATGGCGACACCTTTCATTTTTGTACTCTTTCGCCAAGTCCAATGGCGCCTCCCTTAATGACCAATCGTGATACATGCATGCAGATATGTAACCCCCTAGGCTGCCACCTAGCATGCGCCTACTCTGCACCTATATTGTATCTTGTAAGTCTCCTCACATCACCTCCAATAGGGTTACATGCATTCAGGCATGGCATCCCAAAGGCTGTCACGTAGCCTGAGTCTAGCCTGCAACCAAGGACACCTCTTATTCACCAATTAGGATGGCGACACCTTTCATTTTTGTACTCTTTTGCCAAGTCCAATGGCGCCTCCCTTACTGTCCAATCGTGATACATGCATGCAGATATGTAACCCCCTAGGCTGCCACCTAGCATGCGCCTACTCTGCACCTATATTGTATCTTGTAAGTCTCCTCCCATCACCTCCAATAGGGTTACATGCATTTAGGCATGGCATCCCAAAGGCTGTCACGTAGCCTGAGCCTAGCCTGCAACCAAGGACACCTCTTATTCGCCAATTGGGATGGCGACACCTTTAATTTTTGTACTCTTTCGCCAAGTCCAATGGCGCCTCCCTTACTGTCCAATCGTGTTACATCCTTAGGCTGCCACCTAGCCTGCAAGAGTGACACCTTTCATTTTTGTACATGCATGCAGATATGTAACCCCCTAGGCTGCCACCTAGCCTGCAAGAGTGACACTTCTCATGCATGCATGCACCAGCTACCACCTCACTCACTCTATGAAATTTTTTTGCCTATAAATACAGACCATATCATACATCTCTCACACCCACACAAGTCTCACTCTCTGCTACGAAATCTTTCATAATCTCTTACACTTTCTAAGTCTTTCATACTCTCTTACACTTCCTAAGTCTTTCATAATCTCAAGCATTTTAAACAATGGCTCTTTTAACAATGGGCGACTCTCACAAAGGCACAAGGGAAAACATTGCCGCATTTGTAAGTTTCTATTTTTGTTATACAATTTTCATACTTCAGATAATGCTTTGTTCATATTACTTAATCTTACACCTTTTACATTATGAACTCAGGATACCAAAAGATTCAGAATCCATTCTCACAACTACCTGGCTCCCGACCCATTTATCGTACCATATCTGAAATACGCAGGTTTTGGACATGTTATAAAGATCTCCAACTGCACAATTGATTCTAAGTTCATTCTTGCAATGTTGGAAAGGTGGAGACCAGAGACCCATACATTTCACCTACCAATAGGTGAATGTACCGTCACGCTAGAGGATGTGTACATGTTACTAGGTCTCCATGTCGACGGTAAGGCCGTGAATGGGTCGGTTCAACAACCCAACTCTCAGTGTGAAGAACTGTTGGGAAGGGATATGGTTGAAGGTGGTGGTGCGAGAGGCCATGGAATACTACTCACTGAGCTTAAAAGTCATTATGCAAGTTTGGAATTAAACGAAAATTCCTCCGAGCAAGACAGGGTAGTAAAAGCCAGAACATATCTTATGATACTATTTGGTACCTTTTTATTTCCCGAAAGTACGGGAAATAGTGTAAATTTTATGTACTTACATTTACTTAGGGATTTTGAAAAAACAAAAAAGTATAGTTGGGGTTCTGCAGTTTTAGCCCACCTATACAGTTCCTTGTGCAAAAATGCAGTCAAGGAAAAATGTACATTTTATGGGTGCGCTTTTTTACTACAACCCTGGGGTTGGTGGAGGATGGAGTCCTTAAACCCCGTCAACAACAACACTTTTGTTTTCCCGTACGCAACAAAGTAAGTCATCAAGTTATATCATTTATTACTATTCATCTCTTCACCAAATATATGCTAAGAATAAAATGTTTTTCACTTCCTTTAGGTATTGCGTGAGGGGTATGGATTACGGTAATCTAAGATTCAATGTCACACTATACCGCAATCTGTTGGATCACTTAGGCCCGGATGATGTACGTCGTACCGTTAAAATTTTCTTCATTTAAATTATTTATACATTACGTTTTCGTTAACCTGATTTAAATTTTATCGCAGTTCGTCTGGAGACCATATTTGGGTTTGGGCCATGATCCAAACCCGGAGGATGCAGAAATTTGGACCGCGAAGACTGCAATCATTCGGTTCAATGTTGTGGAGATGCACCACAACGACCGTGTTGAGGTGCAGTTCGGAATGCATCAAGAGATACCAAGTGATCCAACTTGTTTGCCCCCATGGCATCTTAAAAGGGTCGACGCCCAGTGGGTTCTTACCAACTGGAAAGACTTTGCTCCGGAATGGTGTAAGATGTGGCAGAGGCGTCACCGCCATGTCTTGCAATTCCTGGTTTTCCTTAATCATGGTAATATGCGACACACAGATCAATATTTATCTTGGTACAGGTCGGTTAGTAACCCTGAAATGCACGTGTCTCATCCAAGGTACTTGGTTGACCCACGCACACAATGGGCACAACCCTCGTTTCCCCAACAACAAACCCAAAACCCATCAACCCCAAGAAGAAACAGAACCACAAACACCCAACCACAGTCCCCACCACAACACAATTACACTCAAATGCCCCACAACCAACCACAATCACCACCTCACTACCAATACCCCGATATGCCTCACACTCAACCACAATACCAATCACAATACCAACACACCTGCATACCCCACACATAATTTCAGTCTTCCGTATATCCCAATATGGGCCCCTCAACATCCAGCCTTAGCCTTGATATGGGAATGTCGGAAGATTACGAACAAACCGACCCAGCCTACCATCAACCACAATATCACCAAACCACCCAACATCCTCAATACCAAACACCCAAGATCCATTTCCTTTCTACCCACCGTACTCAGACGATCAATGCTACAGACCCACCATGGAACCCCACCCACCGCCAACACGACCAAACTTTGAGGGTATGGGTAACCGATTGTACCAAAGCGGATCTTCTAGATATGGAGATCTGACTGATTTTATGGATCCGGAACACATTGACTTCGTTGGGCCATCGACCCTTCCGCAGCAGGAAACGCGACGACACCCAGCACGGGAAAGGCGAGGACGGGGATGCGGAACCGGGGGTCATTTCTGGGTTCCGGGGGATCACTGATTTATCTGTTTTTTTTTTATCTGTTTTTTTTTATCTGTTTTTTTAATGTAATACAGTTGGATGTAATTATTATTTTTTTAATAAAAAGTCCATTTTGTTGATCCTGTATCCAATAAGCAACGCACCGGACAAAAAAAAAATCAAATTTTGCCCTAAAAATACACATAGGCGCCATCTCACTTGGCTTAGGGCATGCCCTAAGCACTTAGGCGCCAAGTGAGATGGCGCCTCTCCTTAAAAAATAGGAGTAGGCGCCAAGTGAGATGGCTCCTCCTTTGGGGAGTCATCTGAAACATGGTTATTTGCGTAATTTTTCCCGAAACGCGGTTATTTGCGAATTTTTTTTTTAATATTTGGTTATTCAAAAAAAAAATTCTTTTAATCATCATGCATAATTTTTTTTTATATTTTAATTAATGATTTAATTATACCAGAGCTCTGATACCACTGAAGAGATTTAAATAATTGTTTTTATTGTTAACCTTCTTAATGAAACAATGTCGATGAACGAATCTTAATTAAATCATTAATAAAGAAATCAATCATGAAAATAAAAATTTAATAAATATCTCTTGAAACATGTTTTATGTCTCTATGTCATCCAAATAAATACAAAATAGAAGGCGGTACTAGTCATCATTTGAGAAAATTGATAATTAAGACTAATAACTCCTCTTTTTATAGATAGCAATCAAAAACCCTAATACTCTTATTTTGAACTTTTCCAAAATAACTCAAATCTTATTTAATTAAATTATTTTAATTAAAAAAATATTATTATATGTAACTAAACTATTTTAGTCAAATAAAAATAAAAATTAAATTAAATTAAATCATATTTTGTTTAATTAATTGTTAATTATTATTTATTTTATTGAGTCATGTTTAATTAAATAAATTGTATTTATGTTAATTTATTAAATAATATAATTAACATATAATTAAATTAAATCTTATTTATTTTAATCAATGGATCCATTGTTCTATTTTATGCGTCTGATCATGTAGGTTCTCGTTACGTCATCAAAAAATATTGAATCACATATTTAGTATTATAAATGGCGAGTAGTATCTAACAACACATCACTGCTATCCAAGTAACGGAAATATCATATGATCTGACATAATCTTTCTATGATAATGATCTTGAGTACAGTTACCCTTTTGCTCTTATATTTATATTGAACACACTACATAGAATGTGTAACCCTTGTATGGTCTAATATTATATTTCTTGATCTCCAAGTATAGTTGATAAAAACAAATAAGTTCAATATCTGAATATTTTTTTTGAATAACCAGGTATTAAAAAAAATCCCGTAAATAACCACGTTTCGGAAAAAATTACGCAAATAACCATGTTTCAGATGGCTCTCCAAAGGAGGAGTCATCTCACTTGGCGCCTCCACCAAGCTTTTTGCCCTAGGCGCCATTTCACTTGGCGCCTCCTCTCTCTTTTAGCCAAGTGAGATGGTGCATGCACTTTAAAAGTGAGAGGAGCCGCCATCTCACTTGGCTCCTAGGGCAAAATGCTGTTTTTATAAATAATTCGTCCGTTTCTCCGTCTTTTCTCACACTTTCTCGCACTGTTTTCTTATTTTTTACTCTATTATTTGCGTCATGACATCGCCCATGATTTTTACCAGAGATGGTTACGTTATATTCTCCGCCACAAAACCTGCGATGAAAATGAAATCCTGGCACATTCACTCCATGGAGCGTCTGAAGCGGGAGTTATTGCGATGGCTAGATGGAGACATCGCGGAGGGGGGAAAATTAGAAGGATCCAGCAAAGACGAACAACAACCTCACATGCGACAGGAAGACCTAATGTTTGGTTGGAGGAAGTCAAAACAGACAGCGACGTAATGTTGATGATGCATGGGTCAAATGATATTGTTTTAACAGTTGTAATTTTATAGACAGAATATCGTGTTTTTTTTCTTGTACACGCAATGTTTATTGTAGCAAATATTGTTAACGAAAAACCCTAATGTTTACAACATAATTAAGGAAAGATTTTATGTAATACAATTTTTATGTGGTCGAGGCAGACGCCGGATTCAGACAATTTTTGCGATTGTGTCTGACCTGACGGTATAAACCATACTTTATTTCCAGCTTGTCAAGGGAGTCCATTTCGGTTGTGATGCGCTTACTTTTGGGATGACCCTTTTTGTTCCTTCGCATTTGGTCATTGTTCCATATTATTTCGCCGTCATATGCAGGCAAATAATTTGGTTTTGCTACCAAAGGGAAGTTGTTGTTGTAAACGTTGAGCAACGTTTCAGATTTGTAAATGTGTGACAGAAGTTGTAGCGCGTCTTGATGGGTATAAATACATGCGGCAATGACATGAGAGCAAGGCATACGAAAGGCTTGAAACTTGCCACAATCGCACCAACGAGAAGGTAGTACAACCCTATATTCTTGTCTTGGCAGGCCCTCGTTGTGGTCGATTGTCTCTTTCACAATGAAGTTGTGGCTGTGTCGGTCAAATCGTATAACCATATGGGTGTTGGCTTTGGCACTTTCTTCCTTAATGTACTTCATGCATCTTTCACTCCATAGTTGTCCATATTGCAACACCGCATTCCATATTTCACCTCTTTTGGCAAACAACAAAGCCATCCTGAAATACGTAGATTTTACCAAAGTAGTGACAGGGAGTTTTCGTATGCCTTTGAATACCCCATTCATCGATTCAATTAGATTTTTTGTCATGTGCCCCCATCTTTGGCCATTGTCGTATGACCTAGTCCATTTTTCGGTCGGAATATTGTCAATCCACCTACCGGCATTCGGATTTGACAAACAGATCTCGTTGCGGTAATATTTGAATGTGGGTTGTATCAATGCATATCTCGTATTCATAACCGCTTTCCTTAGTGTTTTGTCCTTGATCTCCCTCATGAAATTTTGGACGATATGTCTAACGCAATAGACATGCGTAGAAGGAGGGTCATGTCAACCGTTTGTTGGATTATTATATGCACTTTCAATGGATGCATGTCTATCCGAGATCAAACAGAGATCTGGTTGAGGAGCCACGTGTGTTCGCAGGTTTTTCAGAAAAAAGCTCCAAGCACCACCGGTCTCTCCCTCGACTAGGGCAAAGGCAATTGGGAAAATGTTGTTGTTGCCATCTTGTGCAACTGCCATCAGTAGCGTGCCTTTGTATTTCCCATACAACCAAGTCCCATCAATTTGTATAATTGGTTTGCATGATGCAGACCCTGTGATGCAAGGTTGAAATGCCCAAAACACTCGACTGGATATTCCATTTCCGTTTAGTTGACTACCATCTTGGGCGTATGCTGGCACTGTTTCCAGAATGTAAACAGTACCCGGAGAATAAGTCTGGAGTGCATTCAGGCAGCGAGGAAGTTCTTGGTATGACTCCTCCCAGTTTCCGTACACCTTTTCAATCGCCTTGGTCTTTGATAACCACGCCTTACGGTAAGATGGAGTATAGTTAGAAACCATAGTGATGTGGGAGATGATGGTTTTCACCTTTAAAGATGGATCGTTGCTGACGAGTGGTAGGATTTCTTGACAAATGAGATTGTAATTAAGTTTTCGATGGTCCTGTGATTGAGTAGAACTAACACAGGTGTGAGTAGACATGGAACCTACGACCTAACAATCACCTCTTAATCTGTATGATGCAGTGAGCTTGAACATACAATCAGGGTGGACACACTTGATCTTGTACCTTTCTAGGTTTACACGGTCCACCTTAAAATCGGCAGAGTTGAGCATGTGGAATTTTTTTATTGCTCTGATACATTCTTCTCTGTTACGAAACTTGTCTTTCTATTTTAAGTTTTCATTCGACTGCATATACGGATTGAAAAATAAATCAGAAGACGGTTCATCTCCGCCCATGTTGAATTTTGTCATGTGCGGAGGTGGTGTGTAGATCTCATTTGCAGGAATACCAGGTATCCCATCATCTTCGGAATCATCATTCACCATTTCGTCAAACTCTAACTCATCATCTTCTTCTTCTTCATCAATTGCATCTACCTCTGCTTGTTCGATCTCCAAAGGATCAACCACTTGTGTCACCTGAGGCTCTCGCAGCATAATGTACAACTCAATAGAGTCGTACCAGGAATACACATGGCTGGAAAACATATTCTGAAGATCCTCGTCATCTTGAACCTCAACCTTATAAAAAATTATTTGGTTGTTACCAAAAAAAACTAGATTCTGATAAAATATTTGTGACACCGGGCCTCGTCCAAGTTTGGCCTCCAATCGTTTTTTAAAGTACAAGAAATTGGCTTTCCCGTTTAAATGAAATCGGATGTTATTTGTGTCTCTAAACAAAAACCCAAAGGTGGGACAAATGTATGTCTCACCGTTGAAATGTGCACTGATGACATATTGGGGTGTAGAGGCCATTGTGTATGATTGTTTGAAGGTTTGAAGGTTGGAAGGTTGGAAGGTTTGAATTTTATGAGTTATTCGAAGGTTTGAAGGTTTGATTGTTTTTAGGTTTGAAGGTTTGATTGTTTGAAGGTTTGAAGGTTGGAAGGTTTGAGAGATTAAGTGAATCGGTGTTTTGATAAATGTAAGACTAAATAGGTCATACTGAATTTGAATTAACTAAGGCTGTAACCTCTAAGGCTCCTCCCATCACATCCAATAGTGTTACCAAGGCTGTCACCTAGCCTGTGCCTACTCTGCACCTACACTGTAACCTGCAAGTCTCCTCCCATCGCCTCTAATAGTGTTACATTCATTCAGGCATGCCTTCTCCAAGGCTGTCACCTAGCTTGCGCCTACTCTGCAACCCATGCCACCTCTTATTCGCCAATGGGGATGGCGACACCTTTCATTTTTGTACTCTTTCGCCAAGTCTAATGGCGCCTCCCTTCACGTCCAATAGTGTTACATGAATTTAGGGATGCCTTCTCCAAGGCTGCCACCTAGCATGCGCCTATTCTGCACCTACATTGTAACCTCCAAGTCTCCTCCCATCACCTCCAATAGTGTTACATGCATTCAGACATGCCTTCTCCAAGGCTGTCACCTAGCCTGCGCCTACTCTGCAACCCATTCCACCTCTTATTCTCCAATGGAGATGGCGACACCTTTCATTTTTGTACTCTTTCGCCAAGTCCAATGGCGCCTCCCTTCACGTCCAACAGTGTTACATGCATTCAGGGATGCCTTCTCCAAGGCTGCCACCTAGCCTGCGTCTACACTGCAAGAGTGACACTTATCATGCATGCATGCACCAGCTACCACCTCACTTACTCTATGGAATTTTTTTGCCTATAAATACAGAGCATAACATACTTCTCTCGCACCCACAATCATCTCACTCTCTGCTACAAACTCTTTCATAATCTCTTACAATTTCTAAGTCTTTCATAATCTCAGGCATTTTCAATAATGGCTCTTCTCACAATGGGCGATTCTCACAGAGGCACAAGGGACAACATTGCAGCATTTGTAAGTTTCTTTTATAGTTATACACTTTTTATACTTCTGGTAATGCTTTGTTCATCTTACTTAATCTTACACCTTTTACATTATTAACTCAGGATACCAAAAGATTCAGAATCCGGTCTCACAACTACCTTGCTCCCGACCCATTTATCGTACCATATCTCGAATACGTAAGTTTCAGACATGTTATAAAGATGTCCAACTGCACAATTGATTCAAAGTTCATACTTGCAATGTTGGAAAGGTGGAGACCAGAGACCCATACATTTCACCTACCAATAGGTGAATGTACCGTCACACTAGAAGATGTGTACATGTTACTGGGTCTCCCTGTCGACGGTAAGGCCGTTAACGGGTCGGTTCAACAACCCAATTCTCTTTGTGAATAATTGTTGGGCAGGGATATGGTTGAAGGTGGTGGTGCGAGAGGTCAGGGTATACTACTAACTGAGCTTAAAAATAATTATGCGACTTTGGAATTAAACGAAAATTCCTCCAAGCAAGACAAGGTAATAAAAGCTAGAACTTATCTAATGATATTATTTGGAACCTTTTTATTTCCCGAAAGTACGGGAAATAGTGTAAATTTTATGTATTTAAATTTACTTAGAGACTTCGAAAAAACTAGAAAGTATAGTTGGGGTTCTGCTGTTTTAGCCCACCTATACAGTTCCTTGTGCAAAAATGCAATCAAGGAAAAATGTACTTTTTATGGCTGCACTTTTTTACTTCAAGCCTGGGGTTGGTGGAGGATGAAGTCCCTAAACCCCGTCAACAACAACACATTCGTTTTCCCGTACGCAACAAAGTAAGTCATCAAATTATATAATTTATTACTATTCATCTCTTTACCAAAGATATGATAAAAATAAAATATTTTTCATTTCCTTTAGGTATTGCGTGAGGGGTATGGATTACAGCAAGAATCCAAGATTCAATGTCGCACTATACCGCAATCTATTGGATCACCTAGGCTCGGATGATGTACGTCGTACCTTTCAACTTTTCTACTTTTAAATTATTTATATATTACATTTTCATTAACCTGATTTAATTTTATGCGCAGTTTGTCTGGAGACCATATTTGGGTTTGGGCCATGAACCAAACCCCGAGGATGCAGTAATTTGGAGCGCCAAGACTGCAATCATACGGTTCAATGTTGTGGAGATGCACCACAGCGACCGTGTGAATATGCAGTTCGGAATGCATCAAGAGATACCCAGTGATCCGACTTGTTTCTCCCTGTGGCATCTCAAAAGGGTCGACGCCCAATGGGGTCTTACCAACTGGAAAGACTTTGCTCCAGAATGGTGTAAGATGTGGCAGAGGCGTCACCGACATGTCTTACAATTCCCGATTTTCCTCAATCATGGTAATATGTGACACACGGATCAGTATTTATCTTGGTACAGGTCGATTAGTAACCCTGAAATGCACGTGTCTTATCCAAGATATTTGGTTGACCCACGAAAACAATGGGCACAACCCTTATTTCCCCAACAACAAACCCAACACACATCAACCTCCCACCAACCCCCAAGACAAAACAGAACCATAAACACCTAACCACAGTCACCACCACAATACAATTACACCCAAATGCCCCACAACCAACCACAATCACCACCTCAGTACCAATACCCCCACATGCCTCACACCCAACCGCAATTCCAATCACAATACCAACACACCCGCATACCCCACACACAATTTCAGTCTTTTGTATATCCCAATATGGCCCCCTCAACATCCAGCCTTAGACCTGATCTGGGAATGTCGGAAGATTATGAACCAACCGACCCAACTTACCATCAACCACAGTATCACCAAACCACCCAACATCCTCAATACCAAACACCCCAAGATCCATTTCCTTTCTACCCCCCGTACTCAGACGATCAATGCTACAGACCAACCATGGAACCCCACCCACCGCCAACACGACCAAACTTTGAGGATATGTGTAACCGACTGTACCAAAGAGGATCTTCTAGATATGGAGATCTGACTGATTTCATGGATCCGGAATGCATTGACCTCGCTGGGCCATCGACCCTCCCACAGCAGGACATGCAACGACACCCAACACGGGAAAGGCGAGGACGGGGATGCGAAACCGGGGGTCATTACCGGGTTTCGGGGGACCACTGATTAATCTGTTTTTTTTATGTAATACTTATGGGTGTAATCAATTTTTGTAAATAAAAAGTCAATTTTGTTGATCCTATATCGAATACGTAACGCACCAGATTGAAAAAAAAAACGCGAAATTTGCCCTAGCAAATGCACTAAGGCGCCATATCACTTGGCTTAGGGCAAGCCCTAAGCACCTAGGTGCCAAGTGAGATGGCTCCTCCCCTTAAAAAGTGGGTGTAGGCTCCAAGTGAGATGGCTCCTCCTTTGGAGAGTCATCTGAAACATGGTTATTTGCGTAATTTTTTCCGAAACATGGTTATTTGCGATTTTTTTTTAATACTTGGTTATTCCAAAAAAAAAATCTCAATATCTCATATTAACTTATTTGAGCACAACCATGTATTTTACTATCATACTCGATCAAGAGACCTATAAATATTACTTTTATATATGTAAGAGGAGAAAATCTCTTCTCGGTCACTTATGTCCCTTAGCCTGATTTGTTGAGTACCTATCAACCATCTCTACGTTTATTTTGTTACAGAGACAACATTTGATTGACAATAAAGTACTCGACTCCATACTAGGGTCCATAATAGTTTCATGTCGAAGGGTCATATACAACATTATCACTATGAGAATAACTTATGATACTTACATAAAAAACTATGTAGTATTCTCATGGTGAGTTAATATAGTATAAATATTACTCCTAATATTTATACCTATGTTAAGACTTGATATCTCATATCCATGACTCGTCCTATATGGTGATCACTTTACTCTCATAATAGTCTTTATGCATAACTATTGTCCTATGTGACAATAAAGGTTGAATATGGCTACTTTAAGAATAACATCCTTATGTTTAATGATATCTCACGTTTAAGTCTCACTTAATGTATCATTAAATAGACTAATTATTATAAGGACTTTATTATGTCATATACAAGTAATATGATAAATACAACGCCTAATAAGTATATACATTAACAAACTATATATATAAAGGTCATCCTACAAAAGCATATACATCCAATATTGATTGGAAATTAGGGATTACTCCAACATCTTCAAGATGAGGCTCTCTCCTTGATACTTCTTATTCTTTTTTTAATCATTTCTTCATTCATTGATTCCAATGCAAATGCAATTGATTGGTATTTTTTATCTTGAGAATTCAACCACTGTAATGTTGTTGTTATGCATGATTGTTTCAATTTGATTATTTGTGATTTGTATCAACCTTCTCATTATTGTTTTTTTTTCATTTTCCATTCAGTTGTTCATCCATTTCGTTGATCTAATGACATTCGAAACACCAATGTGATTACAACCCAACCTCAACATGATTTAGTGTATTATGTTCATCTAAGTGATGGTCTGAATTCAGTTACAGTTACACCTAAACTCGTTGGATCCAACTATGCTAGTTGGAGTATATATATGTGAAGAGCTCTTGGTGCAAATAACAAGCTGCATATGATTGATCATTCAATGCCTGTGTTAAATCACGATGCCCTCAATCGACTAGCTTGGGAAAGTTGCAACCATCTTGTATACTATTAGATCATAAATTATATTTCTGATTCTATTGATCAAACAATTTTATATCATAATGATGTAATTAAAGTTTGGGAGGACCTGAAAAAAAGATTTTCAAAGATTAATAGAGTTCGAGTTTCAACTCTTCGATCTCAACTCAATTCCCTAAAATAAGGTTCCAAAACAATGTTAGTACATTTTATTGAGATGAAAGCCTTATGAGATAAATTGAGTATACACATGCCAATTCCATCATGTACATATTATCACCAATGCATGTTAACTAGAACACATGTTCTTGAAGATCAAACCATTCAATTTTAGACTTGTTTAAATGACTATTTTTCAATTATGAAGACTCAAGTTTTGTTAATTGAAACCCTTCCCCATTAACAAGACATACTCATTAATGGCTCAAGAAGAAAGCAAGATGATCTCAGCATTTACTCTCAAAACTTCCAACCTATTAGCAAATGCATTTAACTCCAAAAGTTTCTCAAGAAATTTAACAACTTTCACTACAAAAAAGAAGCTTATTTGCCACGTGAAAATCACGTGGCAAAACAAAATTAGCGACGTGGAGACTTATGTCGTTGGGGAGCCAGTGGCAAGCCAGTAGCGACGTGATTCCCACGTCACAAAGTTGTGACGTGGTATTCACGTCGCAACAGCTTTGTTGTAGGGAATATAATATCTGACATAGCAGCTTTAGTAGCGACGTGAGAATCATGTCACTAATTTGTGACATGATTCCCACGTCGCTACAGGTGACGTTTTTATTTTTTAAAAAACTGTTTAGTAATTATTTTTTATATTAATTAATTAATGTAATAAAATTTAAATAATAAAATTTATATAATAAAATTTAAATAATAAAATTTATATAATAAAATTTATATAATAAAATTTATATATTAAAATTATTAGAATAATAGTATTTTATTTTATATTTCGAATAATAGAATTTTATAAAATAAAGTCATATAATAAAATTTTATATAATTTAATAATTTAAAATGATAAAAATAAATATCTTACATAAATGCAAATATAAAAACGAAATAAATAAAATGTTTTCACGGGGCATCTTCACCCGGATAATTATCAAGATCAAAGTCATCAATTCCGTCATCATCCGGCTGTGTATGATCAGGAACATTTTGATTTCGACCACCTTGCATAAACTGTCTCATCTGCTCCTCCATATCAGATTACCTCTTCCGCATGATCTCTAACTGACGCTCCTGCTCTTGCCTCATTGTCGTCATTTGGGCCTCCATTTCGCGTCTCACTTCACTGGCCGCCAATTGTCGTACTGTTTCAAGTTAAACCTGTGTCAGATTCGGTTGACGTGACCCCCATTCTCCATCTCTAAGTCTTTGAAACAGATTACGATCACCAACTCTTAAGCCGGCGGCCAAATTTCCTCCTGCAAAAAAGCAACCATTAGGCCCTTTTCCATTAACAACCTCATTCCAAATATAGAAATCAACATCACCATTAAGCGGCTCCCCTTCTGCTGGCCTATATTGCGGATTGTGTTCCAGAAAACGTGCTAGCAATGTCTGATAATCATCCTACACATACATTAAATAATACAATTAAAAAAAAATTACATATATATATATATATATATATATATATATATATATATATATATATATATATATATATATATATATATATATATATATATATATATTAAATTTATGCTAAATTAAAACATTTATATATTAAATTATACTAAATTCAAATATATTAAAAATTTGTCACG
The DNA here is from genome assembly GCA_948472305.1 of Vicia faba. NCBI lineage: Eukaryota > Viridiplantae > Streptophyta > Magnoliopsida > Fabales > Fabaceae > Vicia > Vicia faba. The sequence goes on along the minus strand of OX451739.1, from coordinate 1,016,100,896 downwards.
TGATTTTCACAAATCAACTTATGAATTGCCACGTGATTTTCCCGTGGCAATGTATCAGTTGCCACATGAAAATCAGTCACCTGACAATTTATCAGTTGCCACATGATAATCACGCCACAACTTATAGATTGCCACGTGGAAATAACGTCACTATTTTTGTTATTAACTTAAAAAAAAACATAAGTTAAATTACTTACAAAAGCTTTCTTGGTGCGGTCATCGACAAAACCTCCCGATTTCTTTGTCCGAGTCCTCGTAATCAACTCAATGATCAATGGTGGTCTCCCCATCTCCTTAGTCTAAACAATAAAGTTAAAAATAATTAGTAAAAAATATTATGAATAAAAATATATATAACTTAAAAAATTAGTAATATTTACCATCCGCCGGACATGCTCTGCAGTGCTAATACTTCCAACAGTATTGACACATCCCCCCTTTTCGGATGCCCTCATCTTCTTAAAATTTTCGGATTTGGCCTTGAATTCTGGCGAACCCCAATATGTACGAAGTTCGCCAAAAACCTCTACGCCTATCCAGTTAGGACGGATACCATGCAGCTCATAATTCTGCCTAACCCGCCGCATTATATCAGAAAATCTTCTAGAAATTCTGCTATAATAGATTTTTTCCATAATTTTCTCATTCAACGGATCCCACACACATTTTTCCTGCAATGTTGTATGACATTAAAATAAAAAGTTAAGTAATTATCATTAAAATGTGACTTAAATAACAATACTAAAAAATATATTAAATTTACAACTTAAATAAATAACAATACCTTAAATTTTTTAAACCATTCTTCTTTATTTGTAACCTCGCCAAAGTTCTTCCAAGAGGATTTATACATCTGCTGGATTATATAATTAATAACCTTGGCAGCCGTCCGACTCGGCGCGAAACTAAACAACAAGATTTTGAATAAACAATATTAATTATAAATTTATACAAAATATTAAAATGAATATGTACTTAAATAAAAGTTTATATAAGAAACTTACTTGCTTCCTTCGGGCCAAATCCAAAACCTCCCGTCAATGACATGAATCTCACTCGGATCATCTCTCTCACGAATATCAGCTCCATCTATATCATCAGCTACGACATCTGCATCACCGTCAGCCTATGTAGGACGTGGGGTGCTGGATCCTGCAGCCTGTGTGGGATGTGGGGTGCGTGACCCTCCGGTCCGTCTAGGACGTGGGGCGCGGGATCCTGCAGCCTGTGTCGGACGTGGACTGCTGGGTCCTCCAATGTGTGTGGAGTGTGGGGTGCTGGACCCTCCCGCCTGCTGGAAGGATGAAGACATCTGTGTGGGTCCCCCCGTCTGCTGGAATGATGAAGGCACGCCAGTCTGTAGAAATGGAAAACTGGGTCCTCCCCCCGTCTGCTGGAATGATGAGGGGACACCAGTCTGCTGGAAAGATGAAGGCACCTGGGTCGGTGGGAAAGGGAAACTAGATCCTCCCGCATGCTGGAAGGAAGATGGCATCTGAGTCTGTGGGAAAGGAACACTAGATCCTCCCACATGCTGGAAGGAAGATGGCATCTGAGTCTGTGGGAAAGGAACACTAGATCCTCCCGCCTGCTGGAAGGATGACGGCATCTGGGTCGGTGGGAAAGGGAAACTAGATCCTCCCGCATGCTGGAAGGAAGACGGCATCTGAGTCTGTGTGAAAAGGATATCGGGGCCTCCAGGTGGCACAAAAGATGCAGGTACCCCAGACGGGAATGTATGGGAGGAGAGTAATGGGACAAAACCCTGAGTACTGGCCAGGGACATAGGATCAACCTGACTCTGAGGGGGTGGGCACATGGCTGAGTGAGGAGACTCACATGTTACTACCCTCGGACGCTGAGACTTCTTACCGCTATCCTTATTCTTCGGTGGCATTTTACCTAGTTATATATATTTTCATAAACAAAGATAATAAAGTCATTGACATAAATATATATTCATTGACAAATTCAATATATACATGTTCAATAGATATTCATTAATATTACATTAAGTGATTAATTAATCTAAATCTTCATGCTTGTTATCCATATCATGTTCATCATCCGATGTAATAAGGTCCTCGGATTCAAACTCTTCATCATTGTCTTCATCCACATTATTATCAACCAACAATATAGACGCATCAACTTGAAGTCCCTCAACAGTTGTATCAGACAAAGTTGTAATGTCTTCAGCTGCAACCACATCATTAATCTGTTCAACGTCATCAACTTGGTAGGCAACATCTTCCACTAGATCTCCAGTTTCAATATGACCTAGCGGTTTTGTTTTTATTACAACACACCATCCTCTTTTACGTATTACAAATGAAGGATAAGGAACATAATAAACTTGCCTAACAATATGTGACATTATGAAAGGGTCATATTCTTTGTATCTCTGGTTCATTTGAATCTCGACAGAACCATATGACTTGTCTATCTTTGTGCCTCTAGTTGGATCATACCATTCACAATAAAACAAGACAACTTTATTTTCCGTGTCCAAGTAATTGTATACCAACTCGTAGATATGTTTAACAAATCCATAGAAGTCGTCTTCACCGCCATCTGTAACTCCTTTTACAAAAACACCACTATTTATGGTTTTTTTCCCTTCGGTCCATGCCTCAGTGTGAAATTTATATCCGTTCACGAAGTATGTGTGCCAATCATTTGCGCTTTGGATAGGGCCTTCTGCCAAGTTTCTCAAATGGAGTATTTCTGGAGTTAGTGCAAGAACGCTAGACAATGTTTGCTTGAACCATGAGGGAAATTGAGCATGAATGACACCTGATGTTGACTGTACCCCGCTACTATGAAAATAGGCATTGTTAAATTCCCTACAAAAAACACACAATAAGTTTAATAAGTTTGGTATACACACACCATAAGTTTAAAAAGTTTTGGTAAACTTACTCAATATATGGTTTAACTTCAACGCAGTTGATCAAGACATGGACATGTGCAGATTGCATTTCTTTTTGGGTCAACCAATGCACACCCTTCTTTCTAGAAGGTCGACCTGGAAGCGCAAAGACTGATAAGGTGAATTGACTCCTCTGATTGACATTTACAGGATTCCGTATGATTCTAGGAGTTAACATCAAGTGATTGAAATAGTGACTGCAAAAATGTGATGTTTCCCGATGCAAGTAATGTGCACATATAGATCCTTCTACTCTAGCTTTATTTTTTACCGATCTCTTTGAATCACCCATGAACCTTTCAAACGGATACATCCACCTATATTGAACAGGTCCACCAAGATAAGCTTCATATGCAAGATGCACAGGTAAATGTTCCATGGAGTCAAAGAAACCAGGCGGAAATACTTGTTCCAACTTACAAAGAATGAGTGCAATGTTTTGGTCCAACTTAATGATGTCTTCCACTTTTAAAGCTGACGCACAAATATCTCTAAAAAATTGACTAATTTCAGTTATTGGGTCAAGAACATGTTTGGGTAGCGATCCAAATGCAATTGGTACCAACTGTTCCATAAAAATGTGACAATCATGACTTTTCATACCATGTATTTTTCCAGTGTTAGGGTCAGCACACCTTGCTAAATTTGATGAATACCCATCGGGCATTCTCAATTCTTTTAACCATCGACAAACCGATTTAGCTTCTTGGGAAGTCAGACTGAAACAAGCCTTGGGTTTTAATAATTTTCCATTCGGGTAAGGCTTCAACTCCAACTCTCTTCGATTACACCAAATTCCCATGTCTTGTCTGGCCTTCTCATTATCTTTTGTTTTTCCTGTCACATCCATCACTGTGTTAAATACATTATCAAAAAAATTCTTCTCAATATGCATAACATCAAGATTATGGCGCAACAAATTATCTTTCCAATATGGAAGATCCCAAAATATACTTCTTTTTGTCCAATTGTGGGTGACGCCGTATCCTTCAATTCGGCATGCTTTGCCAGTATCTGTAAATTTTGGTAGTTCACATACTTGGTTCCATATAACCCCTGGTGGCAATCGAGGCGGAGGCAAATCTTTCTCTCGTACATCTTTTTTAAAATTTGTCTTGTTTCTTCTATATGGATGATTTGCTGGTAGGAATCTGCGGTGATAGTCAAACCATGAGCTTTTCCCACCTTTATCCAACGCAAATGCTTTGGTGTATCCCATGCAATGCGGACAACCCATTTTTCCATGCGTACCCCAACCAGACAACATGCCATATGCTGGAAAGTCATTGACGGTCCACATCAAGGCAGCTCGTAATGTGAAGTTCTGTTTACGGGATATATCATAAGTCCATTCTCCAATCCACATCTTCTTCAAATCATCAATTAAAGGTTGTAAGTACACATCAATTCCGGCTTTTGGACTGTGCGGGCCTGGAATAACACACGTCAAAAACATGTATGGTTTTGTCATGCACATCTAAGGAGGGAGGTTGTAAGGTGTTACAATAACTGGCCAACAAGAATACGCACTTCCTGACGCTTGCACGTATGGGGCAAATCCATCAGAGCATAATCCAAGCCTGACATTTCTAGGTTCTGCAGCAAAATCTGGATGTGTCCGATCAAAGTGCTTCCATGCCTCACCATCAGATGGATGTCGCATAGTGCCAGAACTTGTTTGGTTTGTATGATGCCATGTCATTTGACTTGCACTGTGCATTGAAGCAAACATTCTTTTTAACCTTGGTATTATAGGAAGATAAAACATGGATTTTACTGCTACACGCTTTTGCTTGCTGTTAACGGCTCTACTGCGAACTTGATATCTTGGACTATTACAAAACTTACACTCCTCTAACGATCCATCTTGAGTACCAAACTCATTGTCATAAAACAACATGCAACCGTTAATGCAACAGTCAATCTTTCTTACTTTTAAACCCAACTTCGACACCCACTTCTTTGCATCATAATAACTTGTAGGCAAATTGTCTTTCGTAGCGGTGGAGTCCAACATCATTTTTGCAAAATGTTCCAGACATTGATCAGAAACATTCCAATTTGACTTGGCGGCCAATAATCTCACACACATTGATAGCTTCGAGTCTGACGACCCCTCAAACAACGGCGTATTCATCTCGTTCAATAATTGATAAAATCTTTGCGCTTCCTCATTCGGCAACTCTTCCCCGTCAAAATCTCCAGGTTCATCATATGTCACGTTCACACCAAAAGCATCCTCAACCATGTCACCGATCAAATTAAAGTTCTCCTCATACTCCATAACCGGTCGACTACTTGAAGCATGCGTGTTGCTAGTCTCTGGTACATTAACCGGTAGTTCTTCACCATTATACGTCCAAACCCAATAACTTTCAATGAATCCCCTTCTATGCAGATGACGTGTTACTTCCTCTGGGTCACTAATTATTGGTCTACATTCACATTTAAGACAGGGACACCTAACCCCTCCTTCGCTTCGACAACAATCCTGAACAAACGCCCACTTAATAAACCCATCAACTCCTACTATAAAATTGGGTTTAAGTCCACTTCTTCCTGGATATGTTCTATCGTACATCCAACTGCGATAATATTCCATACTGCACATTTATACAATCATTGTCTTTTTCATTAGAAATATTAATCAACTCAATAATATTATTCTTAAACTATTTAATACTATTCTTAAAAATATAAATTTTGCTTTTTTATATATATACTAACATATAAATAAATATTCAAATGTAAAATATATAATTTTTTATTACATAACAATAATATCAAAAAACAATAATATAACATATTTACTTTTTATTATATATACAACAATAATATTAGAAAACAAATAATGTAACATATATACTTTTTATTATATATATAACAATAATATTAAAAAAATAAAACTATTATATAATTCTTATTTTTAATTATGTTTTTTAATAATGTAACATATATACTTTTTAATTATGTTTTTTATAAATTCTTATTTTAATATATAATTTTTTTTCCATATCTTTAACATATAAATAAAAAAATAAAACTATTATAATAAATATAATATACATCTATAAAAAAATATGTTATTAAATATGTTATTAAATTTATGTGTTAATATATATATATATATATATATATATATATATATATATATATATATATATATATATATATATATATATATATATATATATATATATATATATATATATATATATATATATATATATATATATATATATATATATATATATATATATATATATATATATATATATATATATATATATATATATATATATATATATATATATATATATATATATATATATATATATATATATATATATATATATATATATCTATAAAAAATAAAACTTTTAATTTTATGTTTTCTAAAATTTTTTATTACCAGTACATATATACTACTAACAAAATACATATACTTCCTAACCACAAAATACATATACCACTAATCTATATAATACATATAAAATCTAAAAAAAAATGCATAAATACCTCTATATAATTTCTTCACTAAATTTGCATCTTCTTGGGTAGCTCTTGGTGTTCTTCTTCAAATTTCTCTACAAATAATAATGAACAAACGAACAAATACCCTTTTTAATATTTCTTTCCAGTATAATAAATAATGAACAAACGAAATAAACATTTATCAAAATATGAATATCTTATTTTTCTTCAACAATTTGGGATGGAGGAAATTTGATTCGGGAATTTGGGTTTGAGAGGAAGAAGAATGGGTTTGAGAGGAAGAAGAAAGCAAAACAACGCTTCTGTAAAGGATGAAAATTTTGGAGATGTAAAGTCTAGTAGCGACGCGACTGTCACGTCGCAACATTGCCACGTGATAATCACGTCGCTACAAACTAAACAGAAAAATTATTCTCTCTCCCACTCTGCAACTCTGTCATCAGCCAAATTTATTTTCCCCCTTAAATATAGCGACGTGGCTATCACGTCGCTACCAAAATTCAAATTTCCCCCTTTGCAACGTTCTCTGATTTGCATTATTTGTCATTAAAATATATTAGCGACGTGGTTATCACGTCGCTACTACTCACGTGATAAGCACGTCACTAATATATGTCGCTGGGGACATATATTCTTGTAGTGTTTAATATGTAAGAATGAATAGAAAAAAAAGTAATGAGACAGAGTAATTATTATATTATTTAATTAATATATTAATTTTTAGTAAATAATTAATAAAATAAAATAAACTAAAAATATACAATTATTAAAAATTAATTAATTTTGGCCTCAAAACTTTTTCAAGAGAGAGTTAACAACTTCAATATATAAGATTTAGATTTGTGACAAACTATATGTAATTAGTTAAATAATAAGATATTTTAATCAAATGCCAATCCAAACACACCTGGCATTGAAGTTTTGTACTTTTAATTTATTTAGCATTATATGATGATGACTCCATTAAATGTAGAAACACGTATTAGACTCTTGTTCATTGGATCTGGTGAGCCTGCTCTCCCATAAATGTATTTTTTTTTCTTTTAGGAAAGTACTCCCAATAAATGTTACTCATCTGTCTCAAAAAGCAAGTGTAAACCGTTGATTTGCTGTTATATCACTGGCCCGCAAGAAAAACAAAAACCAAATGTTCCCGTGTTCGTGTCCACATCGTAGCCACGTGCACTATTTCCTAATCAACTTAAAAAAACTGCATACTATATATACTTCACTCATTCTTCAGTCAAATTCAGCATTTGGTTTTATTCACGTAATTTACCAATACACAAAGCAAAACAATACAAATGAAATCATCACTTAATGACTCTAGTTACGGACTCAAATCAGAGTACTCCTACAGCTCAACCTCATCATTATCGGAAACAAGTTGCCATGAAGAAATCTTGTTAGCGTCGGAGCAACCAAAGAGGCGTGCCGGGAGACGAAAATTCAAGGAGACAAGACATCCAGTATACAGAGGAGTACGAAGGAGGAAGAACAACAAGTGGGTTTGCGAGGTGCGTGTTCCAAACGACAAGTCCAGGAGGATCTGGTTGGGAACATATCCAACGCCTGAGATGGCGGCACGTGCACACGATGTTGCTGCGCTGGCACTTCGTGGCAAATCAGCTTGTCTCAACTTTGCTGACTCGGTTTGGAGATTGCCAATACCTGTGTCGACTAACGTGACGGAGATTAGGAAAATGGCGGCGGAGGCTGCTTTTGCATTTGCGGTTGAGAGCAGTAATGAACAACTTATGATAACTAGTGAGTCTGATGTTTGCAACAGCGATATTAATAGCGTTGATGTTGTGGGAGATGATAATAAAAGTTTAAAGGAATTGTGTGTGGAAATTCCAGGTGTTTCCATATTTGAGGAGCAGGAGGTGTTGCATGATTGGTTCCGGAGTATGGCAGATGAGCCTTTACGATCTCCGACGAGTCCATTTATGATATGTGGTAGGGATCACTGGAATAATTTTGATCAAGTTGAATTTGAGATGTCTTTGTGGAGTTTTACCATCTAACCTAAATGTCCACCTACTTTAGGCTTTAGCTACTATGATTAGTTCGTGAGTGTATAAAATGTACGTGTCTTTGAGAACTTAATTACGATTTTTGGATTATATAATAACATAAATCGGCTTTACCCCTACTCTCATTTTATTGTATCATATATACGATATATGATTATGAAAAATAGTTTTTAACAATGGTTATATGAGTATTATTAATGTTAGTATATAGCTTAGCTTCATTTTCCTTTTCTATTAATTGCCACACCAGCTTAGTGTATTAGATAAGTTATATATATTAACATCTCTTGTAATCTTATACATCTAATAAAGATTTGACAGTTGACTTATAACAGATTTCTGTTATGCTGTAAATTGCTTCTCTAACTGTTTCATCTTCATGAAGATTCATGGTAGTTGTGCTACCATTAACATGGTATCAGAGCTCTCAAAGCTCTGGTAACCATCGTTGATTTCTTGCAATATGTTTTTACTGTTTCTTCGCAATCGTCTTTCTGCTTGTTTACTCCATTGATGGCTTACCAGAGTTTCACAGATTTTTCCACGAATTCATCAAACCCTTATTACTTACATCCAAATGAAAATCCAGCCTTAGTTCTTGTTACCCCTGTTCTTGATGACAAGAATTATCATACTTGGGCTAGGTCAATGAACATTGCACTGATTTCCAAGAACAAGGAGAAATTTATTGATGGTACTCTTCCCAAACCACCAGTATCAGATGTGCTTTATGCTCCTTGGATTCGATGCAATACAATGGTTTTGGCTTGGATTCACCGTTCCATTTTTGATTCTATTGCTAGGTCGATTTTGTGGATTGAGACTGCAGTAGATGCTTGGAAAAATCTGAAGATCCGTTTTTCACACGGCGACATATTCCGCATTTCTGATATACAAGAGGATTTGTACAAACTCCGCCAAGGTAATCTTGATGTATCAAATTACTTTACACAAATGAAAGTTCTGTGGGATGAACTAGAAGCATATAGGCCAATCACTGCTTGTTCTTGTGCTATACCTTGTTCATGTGGAGCGCTTGCTTCAATTCGAACTTATAGGGAACAAGATTATGTTATACGTTTTCTTAAGGGATTGAGTGAGAAATTTATGCAGTCTAAGACTCAAATCATGATGATGCAGCCACTACCTGATATAGAGAAAGCTTTTTCTTTTGTTATTCAAAAAGAAAGAGAACTCAATAGCTCTCAATCTGTTATCTCAAATAGCAACATTACTGAAGAATCCACAATTTTGCACATTAATTCTTCTTCTGGCAGCAATTCCAACAAAAACAGCAACACCTACTTCAAAGGAAAAAATGGTGGAAATGGAACTTCAAAAGGCCATAGCAGAGTGTGTACTCATTGTGGGAGGACTAATCACACTGTTGAAACATGCTTCACTAAACATGGATATCCACCAGGTTTTAGAGGTAAAGGCAAAGCTTTTACTCAAGCTACTCACTCTCAATCAGTTGCTTCTGTTGAAACAGGTCAGGTTACACCACAACAGCATTCAGCTCAGTCCATGGTTGGCTTTACTCAGGAGCAATATCAAAGTATTCTGGAATTAATCCAACAATCCAAGCTCACCTCACAAGCCAATTCCATCTCTACATCACCCTTTATCTTGAACACTCACTCTCATCCTGAAAATGGTAAGAATTCCCAACTTTGGATTCTAGACACTGGTGCCACTGATCACATAGCCTTTGATCTGTCCATTTTTATATCTCACAACACAATTGTTCCTATTCATGTTAGTTTGCCTAATGGATCTCATGTCACTGCATCTATATCTGGCAGTATTGCTTTATCACCAAATCTTGTTCTCCATAATGTTTTATACATTCCTTCTTTTCATGTCAACTTAATCTCAATAGCCAAACTTGTCCATAAAAATAATTGTGTTGTTCACTTCACTAATGATTCATGCAAAATTCTGCAGAATCAGTCCATGGAAGTGATTGGTACAGCTAGACTCCAGAGAGGACTATATGTTCTTCATTCTTCATATGATCAGCATGCTTGTAATAGTTCTATAAATAATGATTCTTTTCTTTGGCACTTAAGATTAGGCCATATATCCAACATAGGATTACACAATGTATCCAAAGTTTTTCCTTTCATTCCTTCAAAATGTAATACTGATACTTTTCCTTGTGATCCTTGCCATTTTAGTAAACAGAAGAAACTTCCCTTTTCAAATAGTATTACAAATTCTAGTTTCCCTTTTGAAATTTTACATGCTGATATATGGGGCCTTTTCTCTACCATTTCCATGCTTGGTCATAGATATTTTCTAACCCTTGTTGATGATTACAGTAGGTATACATGGGTTATTTTTTTGAAAACTAAAGATCAAACTAAGCAAAGTGTGTTACAGTTCTTAGCATACATTGAAAACCATTTTCACACATCATTGAAATATTTCAGATCTGATAATGGGACTGAGTTTCTCCCTTTATCTGATGAGTTTTTATCTAAAGGTGTGGTTCACCAAAAGTCATGTGCTTATACACTCAACAGAATGGGGTGGTAGAGAGGAAGCATCAGCACATTTTGAATGTAGCTAGGTCCATTTATTTCCATTCTCATGTTCCTCTCACCATGTGGAATTTCTGTATTGCTCATGCTGTTCATCTTATTAACAGATTACCTACTCCTTTATTGAGTTTAAAATGCCCTTATGAAAAACTGTATAATCAACCCCCTAGTATCATTCACCTAAAGGTCTTTGGTTGTTTAGGCTATGCTGTTTCTAATTTTCCACATAAGACAAAATTTGATCAAAGAGCTAGAAAATCTGTTTTTCTAGGTTTCAAAGATGGTACAAAAGGATATATTTTATATGATGTTCAACATCATAATATTTTTCTATCAATACATGTTACTTTCTATGAAAATGTGTTCCCTTTTAAACCTACTTCTGTCAGCTCCCAGTCTAACCAAAGCCCTTTATCTGATCCACTTCTCCTACCTTTTCTTGATATCCCTGAAACATCACATCAGTACTCTACATCTACTGATATTTCTGCTCAGCCTGATGGCACATCCTCTGCTACTTCTGCAGAGCCTGATATTTCTGCAGAACCTGATATTTCTGCTCAGACTTATGTGCCCAGTCCTAATACCACTAACAGTGATTTTATGCACTCACCTAGGGAGTCTTCCAATTCTCCTTTAGACAATCTTCCTCATCATAGTCCTTCATTTGAGTCCACCTCTATCATAGAACCAATAGTCCCATTACAAATCCACAATTCTGATATTTCCCATAATCTTCCTCTTAGACATTCAACCCGTGTCTCCAACCCTCCATCTTACCTAGCAGATTATCACTGTTATCATATTCACAACAAACCTATCATAAACTCTTCCAAAACTGCTTATCCATTGTCTTCAGTTCTGTCCTATGATAAATGCTCTTCTGCTTTCAAACATTTTTGTTGTGCCATATCATCTACTACTGAACCTAAGTCTTACAACCAAGCCATCAAACATGATTGTTGGGTTAATGCCATGAATGTGGAGCTTAAGGCTCTTGAGCAAAACCATACATGGACTGTGATGGATCTGCCTGCTGGTAAAACACCTATTGGTTGTAGATGGGTTTATAAGATCAAGCATAAAGCAGATGGTTCTATAGAAAGGTACAAAGCAAGACTAGTGGCAAAGGGTTACACTCAGATGGAAGGTATTGACTATTTTGATACTTTTTCCCCTATTGCAAAGCTCACTACTGTTAGAGTTCTACTTTCCATTACAGTTGTAAAAGGTTGGCATCTAGAACAACTAGATGTTAACAATGCCTTTTTACATGGTGACTTGAATGAGGATGTATATATGTCTCTTCCACCTGGATTATCTGGTTTTGATCCTTCTAAAGTGTGCAAATTACAAAAGTCCTTATATGGTCTTAAGCAAGCTAGTAGACAGTGGTACTCCAAACTATCTGCTTTTTTGATCTCCCTTGGTTATCATCAATCTCAAGCTGATTACTCCCTCTATGTTAAACATGAGGCACCTCACTTTACTGCTCTGCTTGTATATGTTGATGATGTTGTTTTAGCAGGAAACTCCTCAGATGAGATTCAACAGGTTAAGAAGCTTCTGCATCAGAAGTTCAAGATTAAAGATCTTGGTCAACTAAGGTACTTCTTAGGTTTTGAAATTGCAAGGTCATCCAAAGGCATATTTCTCAACCAAAGAAAGTACACTCTTGAGTTACTCCAAGATGCTGGTGTTCTTTCAGCCAAGCCTTCTTCTGTCCCCTTTGATCCCACCCTTAAGCTCTCTATTACTGAAGGTCCCCCTTTAGAAGACCCTTCATCCTATAGAAGACTAATTGGAAGGCTTATCTATCTTACTAATTCAAGACCAGACATCTCATTTGCTGTCCAGCACTTAAGTCAATTCATGTCTCAACCAAGACTTCCTCACTTTCAAGCTGCAATTCGGGTTTTGAGATATCTCAAGTCTGTTCCTGCAACTGGCTTACTCTTTTCTGCATCTAGTGAACTCAAGCTCATGGGCTTTGCTGATTCTGATTGGGCTCGTTGTCCTGATACAAGGAAATCAATCACAGGTTACTGTGTGATGTTAGGTTCTTCTTTGCTATGCTGGAAATCCAAGAAGCAGCACACTGCATCTAGATCTTCGACTGAAGCTGAGTATAGAGCCTTGGCCTCTATTTCCTGTGAAATTCAGTGGCTCACTTACATCTTCCATGATCTATTGATTGATTTTGATCATCCTGCTTCCATTTTCTGTGATAGCAGGTCAGCTGTGTATTTAGCTCATAATCCCACATTTCATGAAAGAAGCAAGCATATAGAATTGGATTGTCATGTTCTTCGTGAAAGAATACAATCCAAGCTTATTCATCTGCTTCCTATTTCTACTCATGATCAGCTGGCTGATATGCTCACTAAGCCTCTGCATTCTCCAGCTCTCAAGAAGTCTTTGATCAAGTTGGGTCTTTGTAGCATCCAAAGTCCAACTTGAGGGGGGCTGTTAGTATATAGCTTAGCTTCATTTTCCTTTTCTATTAATTGCCACATCAGCTTAGTGTATTAGATAAGCTATATATATTAACATCTCTTGTAATCTTATACATCTAATAAAGATTTGACAGTTGGCTTATAACAGATTTCTGTTATGCTGTAAATTGCTTCTCTAACTGTTTCATCTTCATGAAGATTCATGGTAGTTGTGCTACCATTAACAATTAAGGTGTTTAAACGACTTCTCTTTTTGCAACATATGCAAAATGCCCTATTTTGAAAACAAATTCCCCAAATATTCTACTTATCATTTGAATGGCTCAATAATTGTTATGAGAAAATTGATAATTTAAGAGTTGTAACTGGTTATGTAGACGTATAACCGGTTATCACTGTTAGTATTTTTTTAGTACTTTAGTAATTGTAATCTGTTACTGGTTGTGTGTAATAATGGGTTACAGTTACAATAAATTCAATTTTCTGTTATTTGACTTATATAACTTGTGATCCACTTGTAATAGTTTAAATATGTTGGAGGTATTGTTTACAATGTTAATAAAAATATTTTCACCCTTAATTACTCTCTCTCTCTCTCTCTCTCTCTCTCTCTCTCTCTCTCTCTCTCTCATTCTTCATATTCTAACCCTCCATTTTCTCCAACCAAGTGATTTCAAGTTCTAATATTTGACATCAAGATCCTGATTCGATGCACCAAATACCCAGTGTGCAACATGAATTAAGTATACAATGAAATCCTTGATGCAAAGAATTACGACATATGGTGCAAGAAAATGAAGGTGATGTTTGGCTACTAGGATGTTCTTGAAGTGATCAAGAACGGGGTGGGTGCTCTGGTCAAAGGTGTAACAAATGCACAACGAGCAATGCATAAGGACGAGAAGAAGAAAAATTTTAAAGAAGTGTTTTTGATCCATCAATGTATGGATGATGACAACTTTGAGAAAATGAGTGATTGTGAATCGTCAAAGTAGGCATGAAAAATCTCGGAAAAGGCATATGCAGGGGCTGACAAGGCGAAGATGGTGAGGTTACAAACTCACAAACGTCAACTAGAATTAATTCACACGGAGGAAAAGGAGTAACTCAACAATTATGCGATGAGAATTACTTGATTGGTGAATCAAATAAAAGCACGTGGAGAAGTTATTTTGGAGCAAAAAGTTATCGCAGAAGTCTTGCATTCTTTAACGGCAAGATTTGATAACATAGTATTGGCGATTAAGGAATCGAAGGATCTTGCGACGTTGAGCATAGAGGCGTGTTAGCTTGGCAATTTCAGTTAAAAAATGTTATTGGAGGATGATGCATTGGAGGAAACACCAAGTGTTATTAATCATTAAATGTTTATTAAATGAATCTAAGATAAGGCATATATGTCAAAACATTTCGATCGACATGGCAGGTTCGATTTGGAGGAATCTCAGAAACATATCAACAAGATTATGATCATTTTGAGTCATGTTCAGAATTTTGAAAAAGACACTCGACAAAGGGTTGTTTCAGACCAAATAGCTACATCGACGAAGGTTATGATTAAAGAATATTTTCTAAGTATAAAACATCGGTCTCAAGATGTGTCGATAGGTGACAAATCAAATGCTGGCAAAAAGGGTTATGGGAGTTCGAAGGAGTTATCGACGCACGGTGTGAGATGTAAGCAGTTATATCTTCGAAGACAAGCGGTAGTGTAACGGAGGCCAAATTTTGAAACCAAAAGATACATGTAAAGATGTTTCAAAGATAACCATTATCGACGTTTATTTTAGAATAGTATAAATAATAAATTTAAATATTGTAATCAAAGTCACAAAATCACATATGAAACTCCATCACTTAAAGTATCTGTGTCAAAAAGAGAAACAAGTTAGTGAGGAAATGTATGTTCTTGTGCACCATTTTATTTTCATTTAATCGAAGCAGTTTACATTCATTTCTGTGTTTTCACTATACTATTGCATTTATTATCGTAATTACTCTTTTCGTTAACTTAGTCTTTTTATGTGATCAATAATTAATTTTGCATTTAATTTACAAACAATTAAAAACAACCATTAAAATTTAAGCACATATGTATTAGGATTCCCTAGTCGATCATGCAAGTAGCCATTTTAGGATACCAGCACTTCTTTACCAAAAATACCGGTAAACAAATTGGTACACCTAGTGGGACCTTTGTGCTAAATTTTCAAAGTTTACAATCACTTTATTTTCCTTTATAAATTGTTATTCATGCATAAAATGTTCTCAATACTTTTGTATGTATGCATTTAGGAAGTGGTAAGGCTTTGCCTAAAATGACACGTCCAACTATAGATAACCCCACTTCTAACACACAGAACAGTCCCCAAAACATAATAGAACAGTCGGTTGAATCAACAGTCGGTGACGCAGTTGTTTTAACGCCTATTGGAATAATTGTCTCTGCAACACCGTTAATGCAATTGTCGTCAATTCCGACACAGGGGAGAACTCTCCCACGACAACCAATAAATCTCCTTTTTAACCCCATAGTCGTAAGACCAACTTCGAGGGACCCTAGGTTGCAATTTTTTCGAAGTTTTTTGCTCCCTATAGGCAACATAGATTACTCATATGTGTTGTAGTGCAAAAAATACTTAAGCTTTTCGCACACTCAAAATATAATAAAGTCGCTATCGAACTTTATTTATTCCTAAAGTAATGTGAAAATATCGAGAAAATCCACGAAGAAAGGATAAGATGGCCATCACAACTAAATTAGGGTTCGAGAGTCGGTTATGCAAGGAAAATGTATTAGCACCCCTCACATCTGTTGTACTCAATCGTACCCATTTAGTTAGTTTTGCGAACGGATGTTAGCTTATGTTTACTTGCTATTTTTTAATTATGCGAGAAAAAGGAGAAAGAAAGAAATATGTTTTTGATTTTTTATTATTGGGCTCGACAAGATTTTACATTTTTATTATTATTTATAATTCTCATTTTCATTAATCGATTAATACCGATTATTTGGAAACTTAAAGTAACATTTCAGTTACTAAATAATTTTCATTAATTGAATAAAAAATAGAAATATAAATAATATAGTTTTATTACACTTTTATCACATTTTGTTACATAGTTTTTTTTACATCAGTAACTTTTATTACTAAAAAAATATAAAATTTTATAAGAAAGTTGCACCATCATGGGCCAACTTGGTTAAGTCTTAACCAACACCATACCATCCATTCTCCAGTACACCTCCTATTCTACACAATGGTAAGTGTAATGGGCCATAAGTTTAGCCCAATGCGCTTTTCTCTCATCATAGCCCTCATTTGCTTATACACCCCACGATTTTTGCTAACATCCCATCAGCAACATGTATGTAATAATAGTTGGGCTTTTAGCCTTCGGCCCAGTCTCAGTTCATCCTTATCACCACTCTTTTACTCACTACATACCCCCTGCGCCTAACTTTATCAAAATTGGGCTTAGCATGTCAAGCCCATCGACATCTCATTTGAGCCTTTTCTTTTCTCAACTTAACAACACCCTTTTATTTTGGAATTAATTAATATATTATGTTTTATTTTACTAATTCTATTAATTAAAATTTTAACCATATTGATTAATTGGTTTTTATCAATTAATTTTGTTAGCTAACTTTTAGTTAATTTTATTAATTGATTAAAATACATTTTTATTTATTAATTACATGATTTCACAATTAAAATCAACATTTTCCAATTCAAAAACCCTTGATCAAAATCAATGTGCATTTTCAAAACTCTTCATCAATTTTCCATCATTTTCATAAATAAATCATAAGTCTTTTTCACAATAAAAATTCAAAAATAATAAACTTTGGTTCATATACCAAGCTTTTTTCAAATTAATCAACCATCTTTCATGACTTCTTTCGTAAAAGTTTAAACCAATTCAAACTCATCAAACCTTACCCACGTACAAGTCCTCTTTTTCAAACTTTCGCTCATATGCGAACCACTTGGTGAGTCTTATCGTCCATGTATGATTAATCTCCTATTTTCATAAATAAAATCAACCAACCAACAAACATTTTCTGTAGTCGAGAACTACGTAAACTCTGACTTTCCCATAGAATTTAGGAAATACGCAGACACAAGGTTCTAACATCTTGGCGAGTCCACTTTCAAAAAACTACAAAATATTTCTCATTTCTTTTCTCTTTCCTCGCATAATAAGTAGAAGAATTGCAAATTCTCACACTAACACTCAAACACACACTAACTAAATAGTTCTCATCAAGTATGATAGATGTGAGGGATGCTAATACATTCCCTTTGCATAACTGACTCCTGAACCTTCTCTTAGTTGTGATGACCAAATATTTTCTTTCGCGGGTTTTCTCGATAATTTTCCCTTTCATTTTTAGAATAAATAAAATTTGGTAGAGACTTCATTGTATCGAATATTTTTTCGAGTTGCTTCAATGTGGAATCAAGGGCTCAAATGTGTAAAGAGGAATGGAATTTGCGTGAACGGTGAGTTAGAATGGGAGTGAGAAACACATGTCACTTGTGATTTTTATTTTTTCTACGCTGTAATCTTTCCTTTTTACTAATGTAACAATTTGGTTCACAAAGGAATTCTATTTTCATTTTATTTTTACTGCAAGTGTGAAATTATGGCATATGTTGTATGCCGCTCATGAATTTGTACCACCTACAATTTGAATGTTTGAATGAAAAATAGTTTGGTGTTATACTATAAAATTAAAATGGTTGTGATTGTCATTGTGTATGCCAAAAGTATCAAATCTTGCAATACAAATTCCGAAACCGTGTGAGTTCATGTTCAAATGCTCAAATTTTGATTCAATTACCCTTTTATTTGGATGGTAGTTCATAATGATGTATGATGACAAAGTTGTAAATTACTTGGGAATTCAAAAGTAATGAAATCAATTTCCAAATGTAACCAATTCTAATCTCAATTTCAAATTGACTTATAATGGAAAAATTATTAGAAGATGATCATGTGATAATGTAGTAATTCACTTTCAAATTCTAAAGAAGTGAAATCAATTTTCAAATGTAACCAATTTAAATTGTGAATTCAAATTGACTTCTAATAGAAAAGTGATTCAAAAATGATCATGTGTAAGCATGTGATGATGTAATAACTTTCCTTTTGAAATGAAATTAAAAAATGTCTTACTTTAACCATAAGCTATGTTACAACATGATAATTCAAAGCCAAATCCAAAATTAGATCATATGCCACTTGTCTCTTTTGAATTCAAAGTGAGGAACAACAATTGAACTAATGGAATGATAATGTATGTATGATATGAATGATGATGAAAGACAATGACCAAATAAAATAGTCATGATGCAATGATGCAAATGAATTTAACAATGTACACTATTGACAAGGCAGATGAAACTCAAAGTAACTAAACTTAATGATATGAAAAGAGTGAAGGAAAAAATTGGGATATGTCAACTGCCCATATTTAAGTATTTTTAACCGGATAATATGAGGATGTCAATTCCTCATATTATCCGGGTGGAAGATAGTTAAGTATAATAAATCCATATTTAATTTGTCCTCTAATGTAAATGGAATTCAATGTAATGCAATGAGTCTGGATGACTTCATGAGGAATTTATTTTACTGGGGATATAAAACGGGAAGCAGACTCTGTGGAGATTATCTAAGATGGCTCAGTGAGAGAGGTTTACTGGGAATCAAATGAGGTAAGGGAACAAGACTCACTGGAGAATATATCCGGCAAAAAGACTAAAGAGCATGCTCCTTAGGGATATACCAAAAGTGCTAAGGAGTTCTGGATTCTCATCGATAGAATCAAATGATATCCAGTAATCTTGTAACAAAAAGAAAAGGTTATGTCTTCTCACAGAATAAACGAATAGGTAAGTTACAGATTCTCATGTAATACAAGACAAAAAGTTCAGGCTTCTCCAGAACGAAAAGATAAGTTATGAATTCTCACGTAATAAAGTGATAAATTTTGGGAAATCTTCAACATAACTTCGGAAGTTTTAGATTCAAATTTCAAAGTCAATTTGACTTCTAATGGAAAAGTGTTTCAAAGATGATCATGTGAAAACATATGATATTGTATTAGCTTTCCTTTTGAAATTCAAAATTGTGTTACTTTAACCTTAAGCCATGTTACAACATGATAGATTCAAAGTCAGATATAAGATTAGACCATATGACACTTGTCTCTTTTGAATTCAAAATGAAGAACACCAACTAAATTAATGAAATGATAATGCATGTATAAAATGAATGATGATGAAAGTCAATGACTAAATAAAATTGTCATAGTGCAGAAATGTATATGAATTCAATAATGGACACTATAGACTAAGCAAATGAAACTCAAAATAATTAAATCTGCGATATAATCTATCATTATAATTATAGATCTGTGGTGAAAAATTGCATACGTACTATCACACTTTACCTTATCAGTATTGATCAACCATGATGGTATATCTTTTCCAACATGATAAAATAACATTTACTTATAATTACTTATAAGTGTGACATATTTACATTCTATTTTATTTTAACATTAAAGTATCTTTCTAGATATATTTTTCTCATTTGAAGAAATAACGTACAAGAAGGAATTGAGAACACATCACGAGTCCGGTTAATCCTTGTGTTTCATAAATCAAAAGGTATAAGTAATTTCCTGATACTATTACTAATACTTAAATTTTAGTAGTTAATAAGTACAAGAAAAGGTATCAAATTATTAGCAATTGGTAACTTTAAAATGTGTGAAATATTGCTTTTAAATAGGACAAAAAACAACAAGGAGATTGCTGTCTCACACAAGTCAACGAGGGGGAGATCGCATACACGTGCACACATGCCTAACTAATAACTATCACTCACGAGTGTGAAATTCCTAAAGAGTCAAAAATAGGTCTAGTGGAAGTCCAAAGCAAGCAAAGTTTAAATATTATGCCATATAATATAATAATGTATAATCCCTCTCCACCTGAGATTCAAATTTGATCACACACACATACATTATATGAATATGAATTAAGAAGCATCCTGGCTGCTTCTTCTCTCTGCAGCCAACCCCTTGCAGTTATAATATTTTTGATACTGTCATTGCAAGTCCTCTCACTTAGCTTTGTTTTCTTCCTACTCAACACTTTCCAGATTTCAGATCTTCACTTCCGAACCTTCTTCTTTCTTTCCCAACTCTTTTCAACTATATATAAATATCACTCTATCTATACTTCACTTCACATCATACTTCATTTTCTTATGAGTTTGTATTCTCTTGAAATATTGATATAGCTTATTTCTTCTTCATAGCTGTTTTGTTCTCTTCCTTAAAGCAAACACACATGGCTTCAAATATTTGCAAACCTTCTCGTCGCGATCATTCTCTAATAAAAACAACAAAATGTGCTTCAAAACCTACCCTTTTACTCAAGGACTACCTCAGGGACGACCTGAGTTCATGTTCATCCAGCGGTTTCAAATCATTCCCGCGCCGACAATGCTGCACTGCCGTTGGATTCATCAAGGAAAAAGATCTCAAACTCCAACGCAAGAAGACACTCCCTCGGCGAAGGCCAACCGTAACCGCTCTGCAGAGAGCTTCCGGCGCTGTAATAACTGCCATCAAGTCATTGTCCTCACAAAAGAGTGGTAAATCAAAGAAAGCTTCTACCGGTGTTCTTTCTAGAAGCTTCTCGAGGAAGCTGTTAAGCAGAAGGTTCTGGAGAAAAGCTGTTAAGGAAGAGGGAAGAGAAGATGTAATGAGGTGTAGGAGATCTTTCCGCGAACTTCTTATGCAGGAACGATGTTATAAACCGACGTCGTTCAATGAGGATACCGTTTTCACTCCCAAAAGCATCACCAACCTCTCTTCAGCTTGTTGTAGTAATAGCTGGGGAGAAAGTGAATTCACGTTTTCATCAAAAACTACTTCCTCTGATAGCTCCATAGATAACCTACTTGACGGCGTTACAAACGGCACTCCTCATCGGCACAAGATAGAAGCAGTAACACATGGGGTAATTCAGTCTTTTCATTTTTTTATTGTATGCTTTGCACGTGTGGAGCGTGTCTACTTGATAGAGCTGCCATGCAATTAATTTGGGGCGAGTCATCCCATGGCAGTGTTGTACACCAAAGCGCCATCCACGGCGCTCAAACTCACTGCACTTGCTGACACAGCATCACTGCACAACACTAGTTGTTCTCCAATTCAAATATAGGGGTAGTTTGGTAAATATCTTTACCTGACTAAAATTTGAATTTTACATATACCTTTATTATTTTTGTTTTGCCAAATGCTATTAATGACTTTTTTTTAGCACATTGTTCACAAATGTTGTATTAGCACATAACTTAAAAATTACATTTTCTCAAATGAAAATTTGTACTTATGAAACAGGATTGGTCAAACGAGAAGGAACAATTCAGCCCTGTTTCAGTACTAGATTGCCCATTTGAAGATGAAGAAGAGATGAAATCCAATTTCATGATCAATTCTTTCTTCCAAGGTAATTCCCATATTATTTTCAAGTCTCAACCACAAAATATCACAGAATTTGAATTGTTTTTAAATACAACAAATACATAGTTTTATCTGACAAATAAAACCAATATTTACATTTACAGGAGCAGAAAACAAGCATATACAAAAGACACGACATTTTGAGAACATATCTTCATTGGAGCCATTGGTTTTAGAGAAAAGGATCAAATGCTTAGAAGAACTAGAAGATGAGCCACACAACTATTCTTTAAAACAATGTTCATTGTCAGTAATAGACTCAATTATTGGAGACAGGAAAAACAAGGATGAGCTAAACAGTTTGATGATTAACACAGAGAAACTACTGTTTGATTACTTAGAACAAAGCATTGAAGAAAACAGTAATGCTGATTATCCAAAGGATTTTAACCTTTGCAATGTAGTTGATGATTGGGTGCGTGGGAAACCCCAAGAACCGTATTTGGGGTGGGAAGTAAATGAAGGAAGACATGTCTACATTAGTGAGATGGAGAGATGTGAAGAGTGGAAAAACTATGATCAACAAACAGAACAACTTGTTCTTGAGTTGGAAAATGATGTCTTAACTAGTTTGGTTAACGAGATTGTCATTGACCTTGTGATATGCTAGACTAGTTACTCACACACATAAGATGTTGTAACTTGCAACTACATTTTGCTTCATTTGTTTTATGTTTTATGGATTTTGTTTTTGGTCTTGTTCTCCCTATATCGGGGAAAATAGGTAACTATATAAGATTAATTAATTAAATATATTTTACAATAAATTAATTGAATGTCATCATTTTAACCCTTGATTGAACCAACAAATTTATTTGTCTTTCATGCAATCCAACATAAGAAGACCTACAAAATTGTAAATAATTGTTTAGATCAAAATTGCAATAAAAATGCAATAATAAGTTGCAGACGAAAATATGAGATGTTCGGTGAAAGAAAAAGAAAGTTTAATGGTCTATTGGTAAAAATTAATCCACAACATATAGATCTATTGTAATGCTGGGAAATTAGAATGTGTAATTAATCTATAGAAATGAGAAAGAGTTTAAATGATCAATTTTAAAGTGATGTGAAAAGGTAAAAATAAATATTTGTTCTAATTTCCAGCTTTGTGGGAGAAAGTATCTTGGGAATTCATGTGGTATGACAAGGTTTATCTATTTATTTTGTAAATGTTTATTCTTCGTGCTTGATTGATAAAAAGAGGTTATTTTGAGAGAAGTTGAAATCTTTTAAGGTTTCTTTTTTGAATGGGTTATGATGTGTAGAGGAGAAGATTTAGAAGAACTAATATTTTAATCTGAATTCGGTCAATGGTAATTTGGTGGAGGTCGAAGATATCAAAGGGGAGGTGTATGATCACTTTAAGAATCATTTTTCCGAATCAATGATGGATCGTCCCGTTTTGGACGGGGTCTTCTTTAATTCTTTATCGGAGACGGATAGAGCTTCTTTTGAAGCTCCTTTTTCTTTGGAGGAGATTAAGAGTGTCATGTGGTTAAGTGATTGTGATAAAAGTCTTGGACTGGATGGTTTTCCTTTGGGTTTTTTTAAGAAATGTTGGGGGTTTATTAAGAACTATGTGGTGAGATTAGGGCAACTACTGCTTCTTTTTTGGCACTTATTCCGAAATCTAAAAATCTGGTAGGAATGGAGGGGTTTGGGCCAATTTGTCTGGTTGGTTGTTTGTATTGTCTTATTTCTAAATTACTTACGGCCAGATTGAAAGTTGTCATTAGTAAGTTGGTTTCTCAATCTCAAACAACTTTTATAGAAGGTAGACAATTGTTCGATGGAGTGTTGGTTCTCAATGGGGTGTTGGATTTTGCTAAAAGAGAAAGGAGGAATTGTTTGGTGTTAAAAGTGGAATTTGAAAAGGCTTACGATTGTGTGTCGTAGGTTTTTCTTAGGTATGTGATGAAGAGAATGAGATTTGGTTTGAAATGGATGGCTTGGATGGAATCTACGGTGTTTACTAATTCACCATATGGTTCTCATTTGTGATAGTTTGAAATAGAATTTGGGGTACGTTAAAGCTATCTTGAGGGGCTTTGAGTTGGTGTCGGGGTTGTGCATCAATTTGAATAAAAATAAGTTGTATGGTGTTAATTTGAAGAGGGATTTGATGGTTATGGCTTCTTCTTTCTTAGCTTTTCAAATTGGAAAGCTTCCCTTCGTGTTTCTTGGTATTCCCGTTGAGGGTAATTATCGTTAAAAAGACTTTTGGACTTTTTTGATAACAAAGATGAAGAAGCGGTTGAATGTGTGGAGTGGGAAGCATCTTTCTTTGAGAGGGAAGGTAACTTTACTTAATTAGATTCTTAATAGCATTCCTATCTTCCTTCTCTCTTTCTTTAAATCCCCGAAGTGTGTTCTTGAATATATCATTAAGGTGCAACAGGATTTTTTGTGGGTGAAGGGGGATAAAGGGCGGAAATTTTGTTGGGCTAGTTGGGGTAGAATTTTTTTCCTGGTTAAAGAGGGTGGTTTAGGTGTAAAAGATATCGAAACTTTTAATTTTGCTTTGGTGATTAAATGGGGTTGGCGGTTCTTATCGGATAAGGAGGCGGTTTGGTCGAAGCTTTTAGAATTCCGGTATGGTGACGGGTTGGAGGCTTTGTATGGAAGGATAGCTAAGAGGATTTTGGCAAAAGCTTCCCTTCGGCGGAGGGATGTTAGGAAGGTTTATGGTGCGGAGACAATGGTTTTCCAATAGAATTTCTTGTAAATTGGGAAATGGTGATTCCTTTCGCTTTTGGGATCATTGTTGGGTGGGTCCAATTCCCTTTAAAGATCTCTTTCCTTTATTGTATGACAATAGTTCTTTTTCGTCTTGTTATTCTATGGCAATGATGGGTCGGTGGGAGAATAATGTTTGGAGGTGGGATTTAGGGATTAATGAAGATTTGCTTGATGGAGATGTCAGTTTTAAATGGATAGAGATGATGGCGCTTTTGGTAGAGGTTTTTCCGGTAGTGAGAGGTGTGGACAAAGTGGTGTGGTGGAGACACACGGATGGTTTTTCGATTCATAATTCTTATAATTGTCTTTTCCCTTTGAAACATCCGAGTGTGATTTTGAATGATGGAAGACTTTTTGAGTTAAATAGGATGTGAGGGGGGGGGGGGGTGTTCTTAGAAAAGTAAAGTTGTTTGGTTTGAGGATTTTGTTGAATATTCTTCCCACGAGAAAATAGATTTGCAAACGTGGTATGGAGCATGTTTTGACCGAGACCTTGTGTCCTCTTTGTCGTTTGAAAGAGGAATCAGAGGGTCGTCTATTCTTTAATTGTGATTTTGTTAGGCGGATTTGGAAGAACGTGTTTCGTTGGTTAGGAGTGGGTGTTGTACCCCCAAAAATTTTCCTCCCATTTTTCTTCAAGACATTCTCATGAGATCTCAAATACTCAAAGTCACTCAAGAGTTGACTGGTCAAACCTCCTCCTAAGCAAAGGTCTTTAATTAGGGTTTGGTGCTTCTCAAATAAGATTCGGTTGCAAGGGTCTCAAATGACTTTCATCGTTAATCATAGGTCCTCAATAATGCTTATGTCAAGTTTCAAGTCTTGCATCACATGTTTGCTCATTCAATGGCTCAGATGATTGAAAATCAACTGTATTGAGTAAAAAGTCAACTGTGGTCAACATACAGTCAAACTTCAAGATTTTTTGTCAACATCGATATTTTGAGGTGATATTCATCATTTGATTAAGAGTTGATCATGATTCCTCAAGAAAAGTTGTTGTACCCCAAAATTTGCCCTCTCACTTCTCAAGACATTTCTCACAAGGATTCTCAAAATTCAAGCTTGCATAAGTGCAATTGAATTTTTCAGCATCAAATTAAAGAGGAAGCTGTTAAAAGGGGGGAAATAGATAAAAATAATATTTTGACAAAATTGGAGAAAAACAAGTCTTCTTCGATTCACTTCCTTCGGTTGGCCTTTTGGCCTCTTTCGATGCAAGCTTGACTTGCATCCTTCGATTGGCCGTTGGCTTTGATTCACAAGGCAGGAGCTTCCTGCATGCAACCTTCGATTGTATCTTTGGCCTCACATGGTTCATAATACAATAGATGCCTATGTGTCTGCTTCGATTGGATGTTTGATGCTTGCATGCCTGTGTTGACTGGACAAATATTCCCCTCATGCTTTCTTTGACTCAAAAAGTGATGGCTGGCTGTATGTAGCCTTCGATTGAGCCACAGATTCCTTCTTGCATGCAAGAGGCGCCTACCAGGCCAACAGGCACAAGGCAAAAAGCCTCATGTAGCCTCCTTCGATTCCAAAGAAAAAGCCTCCTTTTGGCATCCTTCGATTGCACATTTTTGCCTTCTGCATGCCTTTTTCGTCTAGGTATTTTTGCTTCCTGCATGTCTCTTTCGTTTGGGCATGTGGCCCTCCTTTGTTGCAATCTTCGTTTGGGGCGTTTAGACCTCTTGCATGTAGGCTTCGACAGAGCATTAACTATGTTTATACTAGCTTCGACTGGACAACATTTCCCTTTGAAATGTTATGCTGCAATTCCACTCTTGACAACCTTCAATACACATGGTTAGTGGCCCTCTTCAAAAGACATGTATTGGAGGATTTGAAGGGTATACATAGGAGTCCTTGTCGAAGGATATACCTTACTATCACATTCGAATAATTGCATAGTCCATTCGAAAGACACATTTGGCCCTTTCAAAGATACATACATGACCCCTTTAAATTTAACCCACCGCCAAGATAGCAACCCATATAATTTGACCAGAAAAGAACTACAAATAAATTAGCTTCTGACTTATTAAATTTATGCTTTTATAGTATTCATTATTACTAGTATATATTATAATAATTTATCATAAGTTATCATGTGATGCAATATGGATAAGTGAACCATGACACTTTCACATTGTTTGTCTCAATGGAATGTGAGAGGAAAGATTCTAAAGTGGATAGAAAGTTTATGAAAAAATGAATTTTCATTGTTTGGTTACTTGTCAGAGTGAAAAGAAAATTTAATTTTATGGACCCCATAGTCCAAAATCTTTTCATATTCCACTTACTTTCTATTCATTTTCATTGCTTCTATATTATTTCCTTTTATTTTATTTTATTCTACTTTCTATTACAATCCAAACAAAGCCTTTAAAGTTTTGTTTTGATGAGAAAAAAAGCGAAAGAAACGAAAATAGAACGAAAGAATATTAGAAGAATGAAAGTGAGTAGAAAATGAGTGTAAAATAAGAAGAATTTTTAGTTATTTGTTTTAAGTGAAAGATAATAAAAAATGAAAGGAAATAAAAATGTGTATATTTAAAATGACAAAAATAACCTTATTTTAAGTTAAATAAAAACACTCAAATTACGTTAATTATCTTTTAAATTATTGTCGAGTAATATTTATTTTATCACTTAAATAAATACATATTTTATGCAAATAAAACTAATTACTTCAATATTTTATTTAAAGAATACACTCACTTAATGTTTTGTCTATTTAATAGCATTATATAAAATAATTAATATTTATTTATTAAATATTTTTACAACCATATTACTAACAACGTATTTTATATCTATAAATTTAGTATGAAGTTTTATAATAATTGAAAGGGATGTAATGTCAACAACTTAAAACTTAACGAAAAAAAATATAATATAGTAATTTCAACACAAATACATAATCACGCCACTTTCACTTTAAAACTCGGATTTGTCGTTTCACCCTGTTTTTTCATGTTAAGAATCAAAGAATGCTTTGTATTCTGAAAGCTACACTCTGTGTAGAAACTGTATTTGATTTTCTTGTAGATTTACAGAAAAAGATAAAATTCCTATATACAACTTTACACATAGACCAATTATAACAAACTTCAAAACAAACTCTATCAATGTTAACTGCCTAACAGATTTCTAACTGAAAAATCCAATCACAAAATTACAGCTGGAATAATAAAGTCATTTTAATATATCTAATACTCCCCCTCAAGATCAAGGTGGTGACAACAGAACAACTTTGAGCTTGTCCCGTAATTGTTGAAAAGCAGCAGTTGAAAGAGGCTTGGTCAGAATGTCTGCTAACTGTGCAGCAGCAGGAACATGCTGAATCTTGAGCTTGTTGGCCATAACCTTTTCCGTTACAAAGTGAAGATCCAATTCGATATGTTTGGTTCTTGCATGAAGAATGGGATTATGAGACAGTAGAACGACACTGAGATTATCACATAACAGGGTAGGTGAGAAGTATTGCATCTTTAATTCTGTCAGCAGAGATTCTAGCCATAATACCTCTGAAGTGGTGTGAGCCAAAGCCCTATACTTTGCTTCAGCACTGGACTTTGCAACAAGTGACTGTTTCTTTGAACTCCATGAGATGAGATTAGGTCCAATGAAGATGCAAGTAATAGAAGTTGATCTTCTATCATCTGGATCATTGGCCCAGTCAGAATCATTGTATGCTCTTAGAGATAATGGTTAATCAAGGGTAGCAGGAGACATGAGCAATCCCATTTTGGCAGTACCACTCAAGTACCTGAGCATTCTCTTTACCATACTCCAGTGACTGTGTAAGGGAGAAGCCATGAATTGGCAGGCTTTGTTGACACAATATGCTATGTCAGGTCTTGTTAAAGTAACATATTGTAAAGCTCCTACAATGGATCTGTAAAGTAATGGTTCCTCATAAACCAAGGCATACATAATAATTCCTTGATGATTGTAAATGAACAATGAGTGATCACATTTTCTTGCCACAAAACCAAAATGGAACAGTGTTTGATGTAATTTCTCATACCAGGATCTGAGTGCCTGCTTGAGCCCATACAAGGCCCTATTCAACTTGCATACCAGAGTTTTGTTCTCATTCTCAAATCCAAGTGGTTGTTGCATATGTATTTCTTCCTGAAGAGCATCATTTAAGAAGGCATTATTTATGTCTATCTGTTGTACTTCCCACTTATGGGTTAATGCTAGGGTTAGAATAACTTTGATAGTAGTTGGTTTAACAACTGGGCTGAAGGTTTCATGAAAGTCAAGACCATATTGTTGATTGAAGCCTTTGGCAACCAATCTGGCTTTGTGTTTGTTGATGGTGCCATCTGAGTTTTCCTTCAGTTTAAACACCCACTTACAGCCTATGGGTTTTCTGTGTGAAGGTAAAGGAGTAAGTGTCCAAGTGTTTTTGGCCAGGAGTGCATCAAATTCCTATTTCATAGCCTCAAACCACTCTGGTTCAGCTAAAGCTTGTTTGTAGGTGACTGGTTCACAATGAGCAAGGAAGACTTTGGGTTTAAGTTTGCCTGTTTTGCTTCTAGTGACCATAGAATGATTGTTAGTAACTAAAACAAGAGAAGGGTGATTATCAGGAATAACAGCAGTCAGGGATGGACCAGACTCCTGATGTAAAGAGTTTTAATGGGTCAATTCAGTGTTATGAGTGTAGCTATTTGGTGTATTTTGTATAGGTTGAGAGTGAAAAGAAATGTCCTGAGAGGACTCATTGTTTATATCTAAGGGTTCATCCTGAGAGGAGGAGGAAAGTTGATTATTAGAAGGAGCAAGGTTATGTTCAATGGTCATAGACTGATTTTGAAGAGAGTGTTGAGATGTGTTATTCAAAGACAGGACAGGTTGAGTAGTACTGCTACCATTGGATATAGAGATATCACAGGGAGCAGAAAAAATATTGCTTTGTATAAGTAAAGGGATATACTTAGTGGGTCCTGTTTGGACAGACTGAAGTTGATCATTTAATGTTAGAAAAGGGAAGACTTTTTCATTGAAAATGACATACTTGGAAACATAAATCCTACCTTCTTTGCTAAGACATTTATATCCCTTATGTTGTGGAGAAATTCCAAGATACACACACTTAGAGCTTCTTAATTGAAGTTTATTTTTATTATAGGGTCTCAAATGAGGAAAGCAAGAACAACCAAAAAGTCTAAGAGTTGAATAGTCAGGAATTTTGTTAAACAGAGCCTGAAAAGGGGAAGTGAATTTAGGAAGTGTATGGGTGGGGAGTCTATTAATCAGATAGACAACTGCTGTAAAGGCATGATCCCAATATTCTATGGGAAGACTAGCATGAGCAAGTAAAGTTAACCCCATTTCTACTATGTTTCTATGTTTCCTTTCAACTGTACCATTTTGATGAGAGGTATGTGGGCATGTCAGTCTATGAACAATGCCAAGATCATTAAGAAGGTTAGTAAAGGGCTTGTACTCACCATCAAAGTCAGACTGAATATCTTTAATAGTTGTATGAAATTGTGTTTTGACAAAGGCAAGAAACTGTTTAAAACTTTTGAGGGCATCTGACTTATGTTTGAGAAAGTAGACCCAAGTACACTTAGTATACACATCTACAAATGCTATATAATATGAAAAGCCTTGGCTGGAAATATTTGGTGAGGGCCCCCACAAATCAGTGTGAATTAATTCAAAAGGGGCAGAATACACAATAGAAGTTAAAGGAGCAAATATTCTATGAGACTTACCTACACAACATGAATTACAAAATTCAGCATTATCTTTATTGCTCAAAGAGATATTAAAAATGTTGAGAACAGTTTTAAAAGCTACAGAATTAGCATGGCCCATCCTATGATGCCATAGAGAAAATTTATTGGACATTGAATCTAAAGATTTTGAAACCTTATCAGAAGAAATACAGGCTGAATTTGTAAGAACAAGATAAGTTCTGACCTATCTCAGAGTTTTGATGATAACAACAAATTATATTTAAGATAATTTATACTCTGATGAATGTGTTTGAATGTTTCAGATTATGTTCTGACAGAAAACATTCTGAAGTGCCAAGCAAAAATTATGAAGAATTTTTTTGATGAAAGAACATTTTCTTCAAGCGCAACTGCTGACTCTGGTAAAGACACTTTATTTTTTAAATATATCTTCTAACACTTAGCAGGTTCCTTGCTCAGAAGATTACTTGAAAGCAAGCGTTGATCAAGTTCTTAGCAAGCAAAGCACTGCCTAGAAGATGAATGAAGCATGTTCTGACTTAAAGACATTGGAGCAAATTCTGAAAGAACGTTAAAACCAACTTGTCTTGTCAAAGCGTAGGAAACATGTTCTTACATTCTTACGTTTTCTCATTAATGCAAAGACGGCTGAAAGCACTCAAGTGTCTACAACTAGTTTCTTGGAAAATGGAATATTGCAAGGAAACACGCAAGCATTTAATGCTCTCCAACTTTTCTGAAGGCAGCAACGGTCTTATTGTTCCTACTATAAATAGAAGGACATTTATTACAAGCCAACAACGTCGTTAACCAATCAACTTTCAAAACAGAAGCAAGAAATTTACGTGAAAGATTCTAAGCTCTCAAACTCATTGTTCATACAATTTGTGCATTATATTCTAAGTGAAAAATCACAGTTGTGATATAGCTTGATTAGAAGAAAAATTTTATTTCACTATCTGTAAAGATTAAACTTCTGTATTTGTTCCTTGAGAGACCAAGTTTGGTCAGATTTCTCAAGCAGACTAGGACTAGATTTAAGTCTTAGTGATGTTAGTCACTTGTAAGATTACTTGTGCATTATTAGTAACAATAGTTGTTGTGTGTTTGTAATCAATTGATTATAGTTGATTAAGTCCTTGTTGAGAAAGGCGAAATCACCTTGGCGGGTGGACTGGAGTAGTTTGAGTTCAAACGAACCAGGATAAAAATAATTGTGTTCTTCCATTATTGTTTGAGCTTTTTATTGAAAACGAAAAGAGTCACTTATTCAACCCCCCCCCCCCCTTCTAAGTGTTTTCTTACCCCTTCAATTGGTATCAGAACTTGACTCTGAGCACAACACTTAACCATGTCAGGAAAAGATCCAGAAGAAAACACAATGTCCACTGAACAAAACAATAATAGTTACAACAAACCTCCAGTGTTTGATGGAGAAGATTTTGAGTACTGGAAAGATATACTAGAAAGTTTCTTTCTAGGTCATGATAGTGATCTTTGGGATATAGTCTTGGATGGTTACAAACATCCTACAGATTCAGAAGGAAACAAAATGGATAGAAAAAATATGGATAGACAACAAAAAGTTGATTTTAAAAATCATCATAGAGCTAGAAATATTTTTCTAAATGCTATCTCTAAAGTAGAATATGAAAAAATCACTAATAGAGATACAACGCATGATATGTTTGAGTCTCTCAAAATGACTCATGAAGAAAACGCTCAAGTTAAGGAGTCTAAAGCTCTGGCTTTAGTTCAGAAGTATGAAGCCTTCAAAGTTGAAGAGAGTGAGTTTATAGAAGCAATGTTCTCTAGGTTTCAAACTCTGATCGCTGGTCTGAGAGTTTTGAACAAAGGATATACCAAAGCAGATCATGTGAAAAAGATCATCAGAAGCTTACCCAGAAGATGGGCACCAATGGTCACTGCTTTCAAAGTATCAAAAGATCTGAACAATGTGTCTCTGGAGGAACTCATCAGCGCTCTCAGAAGTCATGAGATTGAACTGGATGAGCACGAACCTCAGAAGAAAGGTAAGTCTCTGGCCCTTAAATCAATTAAGAAATTTGATACTAACGCTTTTCAGGCTGAAGACGAAAACTCTGAAGAATCAGCGTCAGAAGAAGAAGAACTATCCTTGCTATCCAGAAGGATCAATCATCTGTGGAAGCACATACAAAAGAAGTTCAGGAACTTCAAAAAGTCAGAAGATAAAGCAGAATCTTCTGGACACAAAAAGTCAAACAGAAGAGAGATCATCTGTTATGAATGAAAAGAACCTGGTCACTACAAAAGTGATTGTCCAAAGCTTCAAAAAGAAAAACCAAAGAAGATATTTGGTAAGAAGAAAGGAATGATGGCAACCTGGGATGACTCAGATTCTTCTGAAGATGAATCTGGTTCTGAAGATGAAAATGCCAACCTAGCTTTGATGGCTATCAAAGAAGATGACTCAGACTGTGAGTCAGAACAAAGAGAGGTATTTTCTGAATTTTCTAGAGAAGAACTTGCTTATAGTTTATCAAAACTTCTGGAAAACTATAGTAAGCTCAAAATCAAATACAAGAAACTCAAGAAGAGTCTTGCATCTGATCTTGAGAAACTTGAAACAGAAAATATGAACTTTTAGAAAACAATTTTAAACTTAAAAAGGAAATTCAAAATGTTCAAAAGAATTTTAGTTCAGAGTCTGTGTCTAGTTCAAAAGATATTCTGAAAGAATATGACTATAGCTTTCAATATTTTCTTGCTAAAGGCATAGACAGAAGCAAAATGGCTTCTATGATCTATGGAGTTAGTGGGAAAAACATAAGAGGAATTTGATATGAACCTCCCAAAGGGAAGGAGACATACATTCCAAAACCTGTTGCTAAAATGACCTTCACTTACAAACCTCTGAATAAACAATTCAAGTTTGGACACTCACATGATATAAAATATACATCACATTCTGGAAACTCTTATGCTAACCCAAAAGGACCCAAAAAGATATGGGTACCTAAGAATAAAATAATATTTATTGCAGATGTCTTTAACAGCTCAATTGAAACACCAGTCATGGTACCTGGACTCTGGGTGCTCACGACACATGACGGGAAAAAGGTCTATGTTCCAAATACTGGAACTTAAAGCTGGAGGAGATGTGAAGTTTCGGGGTAATCAGAAAGGAAAGATTATTGGTTCTGGAACCATTGGAAACGGTAACCTTCCTTCTATCTCCAATGTTTTATTAGTAGAAGGATTAGCTCATAATCTATTGTCCATAAGTCAATTAAGTGGCAATGGCTATGACATTATCTTCAATCAAAACTCCTGTAAAGCTGTAAGTCAAAAAGATGGATCAATCTTCTTTTCTGGCAAGATAAAGAACAACATTTACAAAATTGATTTATCAGATCTTAAATCTCAAAACGTCAAATGCCTTTTGTCTGTTAGCAATGAAAAATGGGTATGACACAGAAGATTGGGACATGTCAGTCTTAGAAAAATCTCTCAACTAAATAAATTAAATTTAGTCAGAGGACTTCCCAATATGAAGTACAACTCAGAAGCTCTGTGCGAAGCATGCCAAAAGGGAAAATTTTCAAAACCTTCCTTTAAATCTAAAAATGTTGTCTCTTCCTCTAAGCCATTAGAGTTACTTCATATTGATCTGTTTGGGTCAGTTAAAACTGCATCCATCAGAGGCAAGAAGTATGGATTGGTCATCGTTGATGACTTCAGCAGATGGACATGGGTAAAGTTTTTAAAGCACAAGGATGAGTCACATTCTGTATTCATTGATTTTTGTACTCAAGTGCAAAATGAAAAAGATTTTAAAATCAAAAAAGTCAGAAGTGATCATGATGGTGAATTTGAAAATCATTATTTTGAAAAGTATTTTAAAGAAAATGGTATTGTTCATAATTTTTCTTGTCCTAGAACTCCCCAGCAAAATGGAGTTGTAGAAAGAAATAATAGAACATTACAAGAAATGGCCAGAACCATGATCAATGAAACAAATATGGCTAAGCATTTTTGGGCAGAAGCTGTGAACACAGCGTGTTACATTCAGAATAGAATCTCTATAAGACCTATTCTTGAAAAGACTCCCTATGAATTGTGGAAAAACAAAAAGCCCAACATTTCTTATTTCCATCCTTTTGGATGCACTTGTTTTATTCTAAACACTAAAGAAACTCTGAACAAGTTTGATTCCAAAGCACAAAAGTGTTTCCTTCTTGGATACTCTGAACGCTCAAAAGGCTATAGAGTATACAACACAGAAACTCTGATTGTTGAAGAATCAATCAAAGTCAGGTTTGATGATAAGCTTGGCCAGCAACAGCCAAAGCAAATTGACTTTTCTGTAGGTATAGAAGATCATCCCTCAAACTCTGAAACTTCAGAAGCAAAAGAAGACTCAGAAGCAAAAGAAGACTCAACAAATCATCCTCTTGACAATGCTCTGAAGAATCTCAGAATCTCTGACCAACCCATTCACAAAAGGTTTTCTAGAATATCTTTAGCTCACAAAGAAGACGTAATCATTGGAAGAAAAGAAGATCCCATCAGAACAAGATCCTCTCTCAGAATCAATGAAGAATCTTTGTTTGGTTTGATCTCTCTAATTGAGCCAACTACCATTGATGAAGCTCTGAAAGATAATGATTGGATCTTAGCAATGCAAGAAGAACTTAATCAATTCTCCAGAAATGATGTATGGAATTTAGTTCCAAGACCCAAAGGATTCAATGTTATAGGAACCAAATGGGTTTTCAGAAACAAATTAAACGAGCAAGGAGAAGTAATCAGAAACAAAGCACGACTGGTTGCACAGGGTTATAATCAACAAGAAGGAATTTATTATAATGAAACCTTTACCCCAGTCGCCAGGTTAGAATCTATAAGATTATTAATTTCTTTTGTTGTACAAAATAACATTTCATTATATCAAATGGATGTTAAAAGTGCATTTCTAAATGGCTATATTGAAGAAGAAGTATATGTCCATCAACCTCCTAGATTTAATGATTCAAAACATCCAGAACATGTTTTCAAATTAAAAAAGTCTTTGTACGGTTTAAAACAAGCTCCCAGAGCTTGGTATGATCGTCTGAGTAATTTTCTATTATAAAAAGATTTTACCAGAGGGAAAGTGGACACAAATATTTTCAGAAAGACATTTAAAAATGATATTTTAATTTGTCAAATTTATGTTTATGATATAATTTTTGGAACCTCTAATATCTCCCTTGGAAAAGAATTTGCTAAGACCATGCAGGTAGAATTTGAAATGAGCATGATGGGATAATTGAAATTCTTTCTGGGAATTCAAATCAACCAGACTCCAGAAGGTACTTTCATATATCAGACAAAGTATGTTAAAGAACTTATGAAGAAATTTCAAATGTCAGATAGCAAAGATGCCAAGACACCTATGCATCCAACCTGTATTCTAGGTAAAGATGAGGTAAGTATGAAAGTAGATCAGAAGCTCTATAGAGGTATGATTGGATCCCTTCTCTATTTGACTGCATCTAGACCTGATATACTATTTAGCATGTGCTTGTGTGCTAGATTCCAATCAGATCCTAAAGAATCTCACTTAACAACTGTTAAGAGAATTCTTAGGTATCTGAAAGGTACTACTAATTTGGGTCTGTGTTACAGAAGATCACAAGATTACAAACTAATAGGTTATTGTGATGCTGACTTTGCTGGAGATAGAATTGAAAGAAAGAGCACCTCTGGAAGCTATCAGTTTCTGGGTGACAATCTTATCTCGTGGTACAGCAAGAAGCAAGCAACAATTGCACTATCAACCACAGAAGCTGAATATATATCTGCTGCTGGATGTAGCTCTCAGATGATTTGGATGAAAAGTCAACTAGAAGATTTCAACCTTTATGAAAGTAAGATTCCTATCTTCTGTGACAATACTTATGCTATTTGTCTTTCTAAGAATCCAATCTTACATTATAAAGCCAAACATATTGAAATTAAATATCATTTTATAAGGGACTATATTCAGAAGGGAATTTTAAACTTAATTTTTGTAAAAACAGACCATCAATGGGCTGACATTTTTATCAAACCCCTTTCAGAAGATAGATTTAATTTCATTCTAAAAAATATTTGTATGGAATTATGTCCTGAATAAAATAATATTTATTTTCTGTGATTGACTTCAGAATATTCTGAAATGAATGCCCTAATCAACAACTCTTCAGAGGTTAGAAGAGAAGTTGTAACTGAAGCTATATGAAAAGTTATGAAATGTTCTAATGCTTCATGTCCAAGTGTAGCTCAGAAATTCATTAGAACAAACAGTTGTTACATGCATCCTTCAGGAGATGAACACGTGGTGTGTTTCTGAAAGGTCAAGCGTGCAAAAGCTATTGATGACGTCTAGGTAACTGTTAATGATTAGCCATAATCTCACGTTTTCTCCTTATTTTTAGCAAAATCATTAAATGCACGTAATGATGAGATTCATTTTAAAAATTTAGTTTAAATTTGTCTTAAATATTTTTAATTTTATTCCTAAACCTTCTTCTGAAATCTTTGTCTATAAATACTTTTTGAAAAACCCTTTTTCATTTTTTACCGTCTCTTTCAAACTCAAGCGTTTTCTTTACTTTTTCTCTTACAACCCTTTTTCTTCAAATTCTCTTCTCTAAAGAACTTCAATGGCTTCTTCTTCTTCTACCCACTCTAAACAATACATTGTGCCTGAAAGAACAACTCTTATTCCGGTAGACAGTTTGGAAGTGTTGAGTGAGTTAATGGTAGATTTTGAGAATCTCAGAGAGAATGGTTTTGACTTGTTCCCTGCTGTGAAGTTTCAAGGTTGGGAAAGCTTCTTTGATCGTCTCATTGGTCCAATCTTTCCACATCTGGTGAAGGAATTCTGGATACATGCTATTGCATCCCCCAAGTTTATTCTCTCCTTCGTAATGGGCAAGGAAATATCCATTACAGAAAATCAAATCAGAAAGTTGCTGGGGTTTAAAGGACTTGGAGTTACAGGAATGCCAAGTGGAAGAATGGAGATGTCTAGGGTATATTCAGAGATTTTCACAAACGGTCAAGGTTCTTCCAAAGTCAGGGACTTGAAAGACAAATACAAGATTTGGGCAAGGATTATTCATGGATGTATTCACCATAGGAAAGATACCAATTCTCCTGATTACATCAACGCTGATCAACAATATTTGTTGTTTTGCCTTGGAACCAATGTCAAAATTGATTTGCCCTACTTACTATTTGAACATCTCTGGAACCATGTAAAAGAGACCAGAGAAGCTGAAAGGATGAAGAACCCCAAATCCAAGAGGAATTGGATTCCTATGGGGAGGTTAATATCATACATTTTGACTGAGAATGGTCTGATTGCTCACCTAAAAGAAGCCAATCTTCTAGGGGAGCTAGAACCTATCTGTGGTAAGACTATGACTGGGAAGAACTTGCTGAAAAGGAAAATAATTGACAAGTTGCTGGTGGAACCAACTCCATTTGTGTCAGCTGTTGTGAAGAGGAGAAGGATACCTATTGTTGACTTTCCTATATTCAACTCAGGAGATCATCCTCGTATCATCTTGCACTATCTTGAAATCTGCAAAGAAACTGGATCACCCATTGATTCAGCTTGGCTTCAAGGAAGAGATCAAGCTGCTCCTGATGTTGTTCTCCAAGAATCTTTGAAGAAAAAAGTTGTAGAAGGACCTTCTGACACTCCTCAGAAGAAGAAAAAGAAGACAGGTAAACCCGCTGAAACTATCTCTGTTTATGATTCTGTCAATGTATCTACATATGCTGAACCCTCCCAAACCTTAGGAGATATAGATGTTGATATTGACCTGACCTTACCATCTGACCCCCTTGATGACAACCCTCATAAAAATCAGGTTTTATCAGATTTGAGTGATTTTGACTCTGATGAACACTCTGACACCCAATCAGAACCCTCTCAATCAGAACCCTCTGAACCATCTGTTTTTCAACCCATTCCTGCCAAACGTTTTTCAAGACCTCTATCACCCAGACCCACTGGATGGTATGATGCTGGCTCTTGGAGAATTCCAGAGATAAATGAACCTTTGTCCACTATAAAGCCTCCTTTCAACCTACCCTCTGAAATTTTTTTTGCTATGTGTTGTACCCCAAAATTTGCCCTCCCATATTCTTCAAGAAATTGCCAAGTCAAGCTTCAAAGTTCCCCAAGGGTTGCACAGTGCAAGAACCTCCTAAGCAGTCAAAACTAGGGTTTGTGTTCTGATCAAGGAGTTGAAGTTTCCAAGGGTCTAATCAAGTCTCACATGCCTACAAATATGGTCAAGCATCCTCATATCAAGTTTCAAGACATTCAGCATAAAAATTGCACAGTCAAAACCCTAATTGCACTACAGTCAACTGTAGGGGCAAAATGGTCATTTGGCAGTCAAAAGTTCAAATTTTTGGTCAACATCTCATTTTGAAGCCACAAACATCATTTGATCAATGCTTGATCATGATTCTCAAAACTTGGCTCAAAAAATCATCAAGATGCAAAAGTTTCTATATTTGGACAGTTGAAAAAGTCAACTGAAATTGACCAAGGCATAACTTTTTCATGGTTCATCAGAAAAATCCCATCCAATGCTCATCTTGAAGGGGGAGACATTTCCTACAACTCATTTTCACACTCCAAGTCCAAGAAATGCTCTCACAAAAAGTTATCAATTTCAACATTATAGGTCATTTTCAAAAGTCAACAAAAAAGGACTTTAAGTCAAAGGCCATAACTTGAGATTGGTAAATCAAAATGACATGGGACCAAAGACATTGTTTAGAGGACTTCAAGACCTTTCTAAAATGTCCAAGAACATGAGCAAAGCTTAAAAATTGAGCAAGTTATGCATTGGAGAAGTTGGGAAATTTTTGTGAAA
Organism: Vicia faba; assembly: GCA_948472305.1. Classification (NCBI taxonomy): domain Eukaryota; kingdom Viridiplantae; phylum Streptophyta; class Magnoliopsida; order Fabales; family Fabaceae; genus Vicia; species Vicia faba. The sequence goes on along the minus strand of OX451739.1, from coordinate 1,016,061,500 downwards.
TGGCCAAAATCATTTATCCTTGAAATCTCATTTTTGACAAAAGGGGCCCACTTTTTCCACTTGAATTGACTTGGCCATGCTTCCCACGTGTCCCAGCTTTTATTTCAGATTTTTTTATTAATTTTTTCATTTTTTATTGATTTTATTGGATTTAATTAATTTTAAATCTTTTAAAATCAAAAGAAATTCAAAAAAATTAATTTAAAGGGATATTTTGCTTTGATTAACCTTGAAGCATCATTATGTGCCTACCATTTTTCGTGCTAAGGCTTAAACAAGGCAAAAATTCAAATTTGAATCAAAAGTGGAAAGTGTGATAATGGTGGTTTATGCCAAATCCTAAACATCAATGCAAGGCATTATTGGCCATAATTTTCATTCATACACATTGCATAAGACATGTACAAGTGAAAGTGTCCAGGTTCATTCAAGAGACATGCATATTTCAAAAAAGGAAAACTTTTAATGTGTCTGATTCTTGTCTCATGGCATTAAAGGCCTGGTTAAATGGTTGTCTCTTACCGTTACAAGACCCTCACACTCCTATAAATACAAGGGCCAGTGGCACATTACAACGGACGAAAAAAAACACACAACAGGAGAACGAAAGAAACATTGGAGAGAGGCTGCCCACAAAATCCATCAAAGGTTGCCAGAATTTTCCAAGCAAAGCCACCCTTCAGCAAAAGTAGCCAAGCCCAGAAGCCCAGATCGAAGGTACCTACATTCAGGAAGCGCCCAAATCGAAGTTCCAATCTACAGGTAAGAGAGGGTAAACTGTCCAACCTTGTATTTGCATTACACATTCGTGCTTGTTGTTACCTTCAATTTACTATCCTAGACAGGATCAAAGGGCCTGGGTTTGGCCCCAGGTCATGTTCTTCGTTTGCTAACATTTGCTGCAGATTTATCCTGAAAAGACTCAGCGCACGTAGGATCGAAGGGCCTGGGGTTCGATACCAGGCCCTGAGTTTATTTTGCTAACATACTTTTGCAGGTATAGCATCCCAGATCGAAGGAGACACCTTCTCTGGATCGAAGCTTCCCAGGCCTCCAGAATTATGCTTTTTTTATTTGCTGCCTGTTTCCGTCGTTTTTCTTATACTTATTTTGACTATTTTTATTTCTTTTTTTTAATCAACATAAAATCAAAAACACAAAAAAAATCAGAAAAGACAAAAAATAAATAATAATTTTATTTTAGTATTAATTTTGTAAATAAATCCCTTAATTAATTTAGATTTAATTTTAGGTTATAATTTAATTCTATTTCACAATAAACCAAAAATAATAAAAAATAGATCTTTAACACTTTTTACCTTTTTTTAATTAATTAAATATTTTTATTATAAGTATCATTAACCATTAACTTTGTAAATAAAATTTATAATTAATTTAGTTTTAATTCTAGGTTTTAACTTTAATGCATTTTCTTTAATAAATTAAAAACAATTAGAATTAGAATTAATCATTTGACTTTTAATTAATTTAATGTCATAAATATAAAAAAAAACATAAAAAACAAGTTCTTTCTTTTTATTTAATTTAATTATTCTATTAATTTTATTTTAATTCCTTAAAGGGTCCAACGCCCTCGCATTCGATCATATTTTCCTTTTTTCGCGCGTTTTATTTATTTCTGTTGTAAATATAATGTAATTGCTCCAAAGCCATGTAATAGCTATTAGATATTTATTTTTTGCACTTTATTTTAAATCGGGTCTGGATTAATTTGGTGTTGTAGACCCGCGCCCTTGTAATAGCGTAGGACCTTTATCCTTTCCGCACTTTAAATTTCCGCACTTTTAACTGTTAAACAATAACATGAAAGAATGAATGCCCAAAAATAAAATCGAAACGTAGATCACCAATGCATGACAAGACAAACAATAAACTGAAAATGACACACAATTCACACACCACCCCTAGGGTACGCTTCACTGTTGCCTTACCCCTCGAAAGGTGGTCATCAAGTACAGGATGCCTTAGTGAGTCCTTATGTTCCATTGATCCAGTTGCCTCGAATAAGTTGCCTCGGAATGGTCGCCTCGGAATAAAAGGATCAATGGCATAAGGGTAGCTTCTAAGGTATCCTACTGTTGCTCTGGTGATCACCCTGTTGCCTTGCCCCTCGAAACGTGGTCGTTGAGTACAGGACTTCTTAGTAAGTCCTTATGTTCCATTGATCTAGTTGCCTCGAATAGGTTGCCTCGAAACAAGTTGCCTCGGAATAAAAAGATCAATGGCATAAGGGTAGCTTCTAAGGTATCTTACTATTGCTCGGTGACCACACTGTCCCTAACCCTCGAATTGACCCGAATACCTCCAACGGTGGTGCTACCTATCTCTCAATGGTGGGATGGCACTACCTAAAGGACAATTACACAGCTTAATTCCTTAGGGTAGGTAGATGACTCATGGATACTTGCTCTTTTCAAAAACAAATCAAAATACTTTCCACACCTTACACTTTTCAAAAAGCTTTCAAAACAACTTTTCAAACACTCTTGAGGACTGATACAAGAGTCGATCTGAAACTTTAAATGAAACTTTTTTTCAAACCCACTCACACTTTGAAAAGCAAACAAACATTTTGAAAACACAATGAGCAAGTATCTAAGAGCCCATGGATAACCATGGATAGAAAGGGTGCTAACACCTTCCCTTTCTATAATCTACCTCCCGAACCGAGAACTAATCTCATAAGGAATTTTTCTGTGCTTTTGTCCTTTCCTTGTTGGAGAAAATAAAAGACGGTGGCGACTCTTGCTTCCGCGACATTTCGCGAACCAGCTTTAAAACAGTCAGTTCCAGATCCACCGATCACAGAACTGGCGACTCTGCTGGGGAAGTTTAAACTTAAAGTGGGGTGTACCTTAGGACTAAGATCACTGTGTTTTCAATTGCTTTGACTTGCTTGCTTTAAATTGTGGGATTGTCTTGGGAGTTCTATAGATCCTAACCCGGATCTGGGGATACCTTCTTAGAAAGTAGCAACAAGGCTGTGAGGGAACTGTGCGGGGTATACCGACATGGTTGAAGCAGTCTGCTACGTTGATGTGGCACTTTGGTGTGTACCGGTAACCCTTGAGTCAATCAAGGAGAGTACGGGGCCTCCGCGTGGTGTCGTGAAGCATCAACAGACCTTAGGAACCTTAATTGAACCATCTTGGCCTCTTTAGGGTAGTGAGATAACTACTTTGGTGTACTCCGAAGTCGGTTGATACTCGATACTACACTCAATTGAGGGTTGTTTTCTTGGGATATTTTGATCGCCAGTCAGTGGCTAAATCGAAACGATGAACAATGAAAGCAATCCAATGATATTGAGATCCTTAGAACCCGGTTACTTTGATAGGACAGGTTGAGCCCACCAACTTCAAGAGGGTAATGCCCAGACCCCATGCTGACCTAAACTCTGAGGGTTTCTCTTGTGTTACTTGTGTGCCTTCTAACTTGACTACTTGTTATCTGACACTTGAGTTTTCTTGCAGGTCTTGTTTATAGTCCTTAATTGGGACTCATAACAGGGTTACTGAGTTTCTTGCAGGTTTTGTTTATAGTCCTTAAATTGGGACTCATAACAGGGTTACTGAGTTTCTTGCAGGTTTTTTTTAGAGTCCTTAATTAGGGACTCATAACAGGGTTTACCTACATTACCCCATGCATAGCATGACATCATACCATTGCATACATCCTAACCCATTTCAAGGATCTCAAGGGCTTGTGATGCAGGTCATGGTGAATCAACTATCCCAGCAAGGGGCAAAGAGGATTTATTTTCCTCTAGCCAAGGTAGTCAGGGGCTATGACCCACTGGATATGGTGAGCCTTTGACCCTTAAAGAAGGACTCTCAACAAAGTACCTTCAATCAAGCCACCAGTTTCCAATGCTAACGATTTTCTTGTTTACCCCGCGAGGTCCTTGAAAACATTGCATGCATACATAACATTGCATCACAAGTACCCTTTCTTTACAGGTCACTTACCCTCTCTGCTGTTTATTTCAGCATCATCATGTCTTCTGCACCATCCAATGAACAATCCATCAAGGCCCTCCAGGCTCAGAATGCCCAGTTCCAAGAGGTGATCATGAATTTGGCCCAGGGGCAGCAAGATCTGAAGACTCTGCTCCTGAAAAAGAAGAAGAAGAGGACTGTTTTGTTCAGCCCTAGACGCAGGTCTGGGAATACACCACAGGATGAAGCTGAGAGAACAACTCCATCTGTTAGGATAGACAGTCCCCATGGGAGAGAGGTGCCTAGTCCAGTGGTCTCCGACAACGAGACGGAGTTCAATGATGAGCAGTACCCTCCAGCTGAGGACAGGTACAAACAGTTGGAAGACCGGCTAAATGTGATGGAGATACAAAAAGTGCCCGGCCTGGACTTCGAGGATTTAGGTCTGTCTTCTGGGGTAGTGATCCCGCACAAGTTTAAGGCACCTGCCTTTGCTAAATACGACGGGGCATCCTGTCCTAAATTGCATCTCAGGGCTTACACAAGGAGGATCCAACCCTATACAGCTGATAAAAACCTATGGATCCATTTTTTCCAGGAGAGTCTTTCAGGGACTCAGCTCGAGTGGTTCTATCAACTGAGTGGAGCCAACATCCGCAGCTGGGAGGACTTGGCCACTGAATTCTACAAGCATTACCAGTACAATGCCGACCTCGCTCCCACGCGCACTCAGCTTCAGGGAATGTCTATGGGTGCAGGTGAAGGTTTCAAAGAATATGCTCAGAAATGGAGAGACCTTGCTGGAAGGGTACAACCACCCTTGACTGACCGCGAGCTCGTCGACATGTTCTTGGGGACCCTGTCTGGTCCATTCTTCAACCACCTGATTGGGAATTCTGCTGCTGGGTTTACAGATCTGATCTTGACCGGGGAAAGAATAGAAGTTGGTATCAAGTCAGGGAAAATACAGACTGGTGACTCCTCGAACACTGAGAAGAAACCATCCAAGAGAGAATCTAGTGCTGTCAACGTAGTAGCTATTGCAAAGCCGGCCGGTGCTCCTCAGCGTCACCATCAACAAAGGGAAGAGAGACCTAAGAGGCAATTTACTCCCCTCGGCATGACCTTGTCACAAATATTGCCACAGTTGCTGGAAACCAAGCTGGTAACTCTCATGGACCCTCCAAAGAATCCCAACAGGACGCCTTCAAGGTATAACCCCAATGCTCGTTGCGCCTATCATTCTGACAGCCCGGGGCACGCTACAGATGACTGTTGGACTTTGAGAAATAGGGTTCAAGATCTGACTGACGCAAAAGAAGTCCAGCTCGACTCCCCAGAGGCTCCCAATGTGATCACTGCTCCCTTGCCAAGACATGGCTAGGATTAGTTTTTGTTCATTCAAATATTCAAGTTGTAATTTTCTTTCAATTGTTCAAACATTTTGTTTCATGTCAAACTTGGTTATCTCATTAATGCATTACACTTGTCTGTTTTGAAGCAATTATGTTTACTATGCCTAAAACTGTTTTCATTTTTTTTGTGATGATCAACTCTTAAATAATAATTCTAAGCCTCTTGAGGGAGGATGACGAAAACGATACCACGATCTTTACAGTATGCTTTTGAACAGACCCCGCTGATGAGGTACAGGCATTGTTTCAATTCCTAAACACTGGAGTTATAAGGATGATAATCCCTCGTCAACCCCTCTGAGCCAAAGAAGTAGGAGTTTTTCTTTTCGAAATTTAAAACCCTTAATCATAACCTGGGGCAGGGTAGTCTCTCAGTTGATCCAAGTGCATAACGAATGGCACCAAAGAGGTCCTTACAAAACAAAAGACAGTGATGGTTCCGAACAATCATACAGACAGGCAGTCATTATGTCTCAAAAAATAAAAGCCCGTTAAGTCAAAACCCATGAAGGAGACTTACAAAACTGGGGCATCCCGCTGACTGTAATCACAAAGGAAACAGTTCAGGCAAAAAAATAGGGATAATAAAATCAAAAAAAGAGGTCACACAAACCCTCAACAAAAAGAAATGACTGCCCATTCAGAATAAATCATCATTATTTGAACCATCATTGGTATATCAAAGCAAAGACTCAAACAAGGTCTAACGCACGATCAGCTGAGTTTAGGTTTGAAGAACATCACGAAGAACGGGTGGGTACAAATAAAATTTGAGCCTTTATCCTTTGTTTTTTAAACCGTGAACCAGGCCACGTTATAACCCTTAAAAGTCCTAGCTGAAGCATGAGTTAGTTCGAAAGCATACTGTTACGAAAGGTATCCTGACTCCTGAAGGCCTACGGTAAATACGGAGTTGACATCACGTTTTACAAACATTCACTTGTTTTATGAAAAAATGCATTTTCAAAATCTTCAAGACAGACATAAGCTTTGCATTTTTGACATAACTTTGTTTGCATATGACTTTTTGTTTGAACAGCAGGGAAATTCGCACGACGAATGCCTAATGAACAGAAGTACCTCCAATCAAGGGGCACAACATGATCATGGTCCAATCATCTGGGGCAGTCCAATCAAGATTCGGAGAATCTCTCAAAGGCCAAATAGCCTGGGGCAAATCTCCGCCTAAGTCACTGGGGGCATTTCAACAACGAATCTTGCGCGATCAGACATCTTCTGGTAACATGGCAACATAAACAGTCAGGGGCACCTCCCTGCATTCTAAGAACATGGACATAGTCGAAAGAATACTGCGCAAAATCAAAGACCCGCTAGGCTGACATGCCTAGGCAAAAATTAGGGCTTCCCGGCGAACCAAAAGGGTTCGGGAAAAATGAAGGGATGAAGTTAAAAAAAATCTGTACACCCGGCAAGTCGAAAACCTGAAAAGGCGGCTTGGGCAAAAACGGGTATCCCGGTGGACTGAAAACCCGAAAGGGCGGTCCAGGCAAAAATTAGGGATCAAAGCGTACGACTATGTCCTGGCATCTCATCATATACCTACCAGAAGACTTGTCAAGCACCCTCATGGGCCTTCTTCTCCCACAGAAATTGGGGCAATAATGAGTTGTCTAAAGGATCCGGTTGCTCTATCCATCGTGGTACCAAGATAGGTTCGACTGAAGAATGCGACCCAGATACCTTCACTCCTCGCAGAGCACGAACGCGTCGTCCGGCTTTATTCAAAGAGTTATTTCCTTAACAGGATATAACTGGGTTATCCTCAGCCAAAAGCCACGGAAAGATCGCCGTCAACACAGTCTTCTTACCCCCAGCGAAGTCTATTCACACTTCCAACACAGCAAAGATATCCCCAGCGGAGTTATCATCAAATCTCAACAGCGTACCTCTCTCCCTACAGAGTATGGTTCCCCAGCAAGGTCGCTAGAGTCATTTCTCCCCGCAGAATAATCAGTTCGCCAAGTTCATTCCCCAACGGAGTCATCTTCTCCTACCGGTATTCTTGCAATTATCATCCCCAGCGGAAGCAAAAGCTTATTCTTCAACATCAGCCCAGGAGTGACTTCCCGGCACCCGTCAAGGATTTACTTTCCTAGACGCAAAAACATACATCGCACTTCATACATCATAGCATGCATATACGCATCATACCTTACAAATCTCATTTATGTTGAGAGCATCATTGCTTGGTCCATATCATGCACTGCATATGACTGACCTTTACCTTTCAGGAAGGATACAGTTGAATGATCAGCTATAGACAAACACAGTCAGAATAGACAAATCCCGTCATAAGAGACCAATCCCGTCATAAGAGACAAATCCCGTCATAAAAGACCAATCCAGTCAGAAAAGACAAATCCAGTCAAAGAATACAAATCCAGTTAAATCAATGCCTAAAGATTTCTCTGACACTCGTCGTTATAGACACTCTTCGTCGTTATAGACACTCGTCGTCCTAGACACTCGTCGTTATAGACACTCGTCGTTATAGACATTCTTCGTCGTTATAGACACTCGTCGTCCTAGACACTCGTCGTTATAGACACTCGTCGTTATAGACACTCTTCGTTGTTATAGACACTCGTCGTCCTAGACACTCGTCGTTATAGACACTCGTCGTTATAGACACTCTTCGTCGTTATAGACACTCGTCGTCCTAGACACTCGTCGTTATAGACACTCGTCGTTATAGACACTCTTCGTCATTATAGACACTCGTCGTTATAGACACTCGTCGTTATAGACACTCGTTGTTATAGACACTATTCTTCGTTATAGACACTCGTCGTCCTAGACACTCGTCGTTATAGACACTCGTCGTTATAGACACTCTTCGTCGTTATAGACCCTCGTCGTCATAGACACTCGTCGTTATAGACACTCATCGTCCTAGACACTCGTCGTTATAGACACTAGTCGCTATAGACACCTGTCGTTAAAGACCACCCGTCCTTGGAAACAACCTGTCAGTAGAGACAACTTCATCACCGTTTGAAGCTCCAGACTCAGCTCCTGTAACCAGTCAGGACACATCTATGCCAAGCATCTGAAAACCAACTCCTGCAACGTGTCAGGTAATCATTCTCTGTTTTGCAGGTACGCAAGTTCTCGCTAAGGAATCTCTTACGCGATCAACATCCAGATGGCATCTATAAGCCCATTATCCTATTCATCAACCTCTAGATGGCATCCATAAGCCCATTCTCATCATCCCACTGCTATTATGTGAGCGCAAATTTCTGGGCACTCTAGTGTTCATTCATCTTCCACCCTCGGATTACGAAAGGCACGTCAGCCAATCTGCATCCTCAGGTCTAAGAAGATTGAACAGGGGCAACTGTTGTACCCCAAAATTTTCCCTCCCATATTCTTCAAGAAATTGCCAAGTCAAGCTTCAAAGTTCCCCAAGGGTTGCACAGTGCAAGAACCTCCTAAGCAGTCAAAACTAGGGTTTGTGTTCTGATCAAGGAGTTGAAGTTTCCAAGGGTCTAATCAAGTCTCACATGCCTAAAAATATGGTCAAGCATCCTCATATCAAGTTTCAAGACATTCAGCACAAAAATTGCACAGTCAAAACCCTAATTGCACTACAGTCAACTGTAGGGGCAAAATGGTCATTTGGCAGTCAAAAGTTCAAATTTTTGGTCAATATCTCATTTTGAAGCCACAAACATCATTTGATCAATGCTTGATCATGATTCTCAAAACTTGGCTCAAAAAATCATCAAGATGCAAAAGTTTCTATATTTGGACAGCTGAAAAAGTCAACTGAAATTGACCAAGGCATAACTTTTTCATGGTTCATCAGAAAAATCCCATCCAATGCTCATCTTGAAGGGGGAGACATTTCCTACAACTCATTTTCACACTCCAAGTCCAAGAAATGCTCTCACAAAAAGTTATCAATTTCAACATTATAGGTCATTTTCAAAAGTCAACAAAAAAGGACTTTAAGTCAAAGGCCATAACTTGAGATTGGTAAATCAAAATGACATGGGACCAAAGACATTGTTTAGAGGACTTCAAGACCTTTCTAAAATGTCCAAGAACATGAGCAAAGCTTAAAAATTGAGCAAGTTATGCATTGGAGAAGTTGGGAAATTTTTGTGAAATGGCCAAAATCATTTATCCTTGAAATCTCATTTTTGACAAAAGGGGCCCACTTTTTCCACTTGAATTGACTTGGCCATGCTTCCCACGTGTCCCAGCTTTTATTTCAGATTTTTTTATTAATTTTTTCATTTTTTATTGATTTTATTGGATTTAATTAATTTTAAATCTTTTAAAATCAAAAGAAATTCAAAAAAATTAATTTAAAGGGATATTTTGCTTTGATTAACCTTGAAGCATCATTATGTGCCTACCATTTTTCGTGCTAAGGCTTAAACAAGGCAAAAATTCAAATTTGAATCAAAAGTGGAAAGTGTGATAATGGTGGTTTATGCCAAATCCTAAACATCAATGCAAGGCATTATTGGCCATAATTTTCATTCATACACATTGCATAAGACATGTACAAGTGAAAGTGTCCAGGTTCATTCAAGAGACATGCATATTTCAAAAAAGGAAAACTTTTAATGTGTCTGATTCTTGTCTCATGGCATTAAAGGCCTGGTTAAATGGTTGTCTCTTACCGTTACAAGACCCTCACACTCCTATAAATACAAGGGCCAGTGGCACATTACAACGGACGAAAAAAAACACACAACAGGAGAACGAAAGAAACATTGGAGAGAGGCTGCCCACAAAATCCATCAAAGGTTGCCAGAATTTTCCAAGCAAAGCCACCCTTCAGCAAAAGTAGCCAAGCCCAGAAGCCCAGATCGAAGGTACCTACATTCAGGAAGCGCCCAAATCGAAGGTCCAATCTACAGGTAAGAGAGGGTAAACTGTCCAACCTTGTATTTGCATTACACATTCGTGCTTGTTGTTACCTTCAATTTACTATCCTAGACAGGATCAAAGGGCCTGGGTTTGGCCCCAGGTCATGTTCTTCGTTTGCTAACATTTGCTGCAGATTTATCCTGAAAAGACTCAGCGCACGTAGGATCGAAGGGCCTGGGGTTCGATACCAGGCCCTGAGTTTATTTTGCTAACATACTTTTGCAGGTATAGCATCCCAGATCGAAGGAGACACCTTCTCTGGATCGAAGCTTCCCAGGCCTCCAGAATTATGCTTTTTTTATTTGCTGCCTGTTTCCGTCGTTTTTCTTATACTTATTTTGACTATTTTTATTTCTTTTTTTTAATCAACATAAAATCAAAAACACAAAAAAAATCAGAAAAGACAAAAAATAAATAATAATTTTATTTTAGTATTAATTTTGTAAATAAATCCCTTAATTAATTTAGATTTAATTTTAGGTTATAATTTAATTCTATTTCACAATAAACCAAAAATAATAAAAAATAGATCTTTAACACTTTTTACCTTTTTTTAATTAATTAAATATTTTTATTATAAGTATCATTAACCATTAACTTTGTAAATAAAATTTATAATTAATTTAGTTTTAATTCTAGGTTTTAACTTTAATGCATTTTCTTTAATAAATTAAAAACAATTAGAATTAGAATTAATCATTTGACTTTTAATTAATTTAATGTCATAAATATAAAAAAAAACATAAAAAACAAGTTCTTTCTTTTTATTTAATTTAATTATTCTATTAATTTTATTTTAATTCCTTAAAGGGTCCAACGCCCTCGCATTCGATCATATTTTCCTTTTTTCGCGCGTTTTATTTATTTCTGTTGTAAATATAATGTAATTGCTCCAAAGCCATGTAATAGCTATTAGATATTTATTTTCTGCACTTTATTTTAAATCGGGTCTGGATTAATTTGGCGTTGTAGACCCGCGCCCTTGTAATAGCGTAGGACCTTTATCCTTTCCGCACTTTAAATTTCCGCACTTTTAACTGTTAAACAATAACATGAAAGAATGAATGCCCAAAAATAAAATCGAAACGTAGATCACCAATGCATGACAAGACAAACAATAAACTGAAAATGACACACAATTCACACACCACCCCTAGGGTACGCTTCACTGTTGCCTTACCCCTCGAAAGGTGGTCATCAAGTACAGGATGCCTTAGTGAGTCCTTATGTTCCATTGATCCAGTTGCCTCGAATAAGTTGCCTCGGAATGGTCTCCTCGGAATAAAAGGATCAATGGCATAAGGGTAGCTTCTAAGGTATCCTACTGTTGCTCTGGTGATCACCCTGTTGCCTTGCCCCTCGAAACGTGGTCGTTGAGTACAGGACGTCTTAGTAAGTCCTTATGTTCCATTGATCTAGTTTCCTCGAATAGGTTGCCTCGAAACAAGTTGCCTCGGAATAAAAAGATCAATGGCATAAGGGTAGCTTCTAAGGTATCTTACTATTGCTCGGTGACCACACTGTCCCTAACCCTCGAATTGACCCGAATACCTCCAACGGTGGTGCTACCTATCTCTCAATGGTGGGATGGCACTACCTAAAGGACAATTACACAGCTTAATTCCTTAGGGTAGGTAGATGACTCATGGATACTTGCTCTTTTCAAAAACAAATCAAAATACTTTCCACACCTTACACTTTTCAAAAAGCTTTCAAAACAACTTTTCAAACACTCTTGAGGACTGATACAAGAGTCGATCTGAAACTTTAAATGAAACTTTTTTTCAAACCCACTCACACTTTGAAAAGCAAACAAACATTTTGAAAACACAATGAGCAAGTATCTAAGAGCCCATGGATAACCATGGATAGAAAGGGTGCTAACACCTTCCCTTTCTATAATCTACCTCCCGAACCGAGAACTAATCTCATAAGGAATTTTTCTGTGCTTTTGTCCTTTCCTTGTTGGAGAAAATAAAAGACGGTGGCGACTCTTGCTTCCGCGACATTTCGCGAACCAACTTTAAAACAGTCAGTTCCAGATCCACCGATCACACTATGAATCAACCACGGCCTCAGAACCTCATTCCCACTCCTTATTATACAATAATAATTTTGCCTGATGTCACTCCACCTACTTCACCACAACATACAACACCAATCTCACCTACACTCTCACCCCCTCAAATTCCAGAACAACAACCTTTTGAACAAACTGAAAATGCTGAACCATCAGAACCTCATGTCTTATTCGTACCTCCTATCTTTGTTGACCAACCTGAACCTACCAAAAATCCTGAACCAAAAAGCTTTTTAAGAACTGTAGTGGATTTTCAATCTCTACAATTTTTGAAAAACAAAACATTTAAGAAGGCTGTCCCCAAACCTGTTCAGCCAGATGTAAATACTTTGTTTCAGAATTTTATAACAGATGTTCAAGCATGGTTAAAACTGCTGAAAGAAGATTGCTCCAGAAGCGTGAACACAGCTGCAACGGATCTTCTATGGGAAACCTTCAGAAGAACTTTGGATGCTGAATCACTGAAGTTACAGGACTTATGCCACTTTCAGGTGCTGGACAACTTTTCCAAACTTCTGCATGCTTTCAAGACAGAAGATGCTGACACTTGGAATAAGAAGTCTTCGTTAATGATTGTTGATACACCAACTGATACGATGGACATACCAGAAGATGAATCTGAAGGATCCTATGAAGATTCAAATCCTATGGCTATTGTTCTATTGAATCAACCGTCTGTTAAGGCTGGACCTGAACCAGTGCTAACTCTTGCAATGGATCTGGGTACTCTGATTTCCACCTTCGTGAATACTGACTCAACGGTTGTTGCTTCTAAGCCTGTTTCTACTGAAGCTTCGTCATCTTCTTCTCCTACCTCACTCATCATGGACACTCTGAAAGATCTCAAGAATGAGAATGAAGTCTTAAATGAACGCTTGGATAAGAAAGACCAAACAAATCGAGAAATCAAGAACTGGATGGTGAAACAAGAAGAATCTGCCTCTAAGATCAAGAATCTTCTAATGGCTCTTGTTACTAAGAAATCCTAGTTTCTTTTTGTCTCTTGTCTTTTGTTTGGGTGTTTTGTTTGTACTTATGGATATTTTTTTTATGAAATCTTTTAAAATTTCTCATTTATTTTTACACTTTTTTATTATGCCAAAAAGGGGGAGAAAATGTGCATTCTTGAACTAATCACTGTTTAACAGTTATGGGACTAAGTCTCAAACATTCTAACAAATTGCAAGAATTCCTTCTGTGCAAAAGATTTTTTTTTGCAGGTATCACTTTATCTCTGAAAGAATATTCCAGTTGAGCATTATCTTCTTGAAGAAGTTATGAAGAAATCCAAGAACACTGTGTATTGCTCTGATAAAATAATCTCAGGATGTTTATACATAGAAATATTCATTTCAGGGGGAGATTCTTATCTCTTATCCTTTTCTTTTCTTTATCTAAAATAATTTTTGTCATCATCAAAAAGGGGGAGATTGTAAGAACAAGATAAGTTCTGACCTATCTCAGAGTTTTGATGATAACAATAAATTATATTTAAGATGATTTATACTCTGATGAATGTGTTTGAATGTTTCAGATTATGTTCTGACAGAAAACATTCTGAAGTGCCAAGCAAAAATTATGAAGAAGTTCTTTGATGAAAGAACCTTTTCTTCAAGCGCATCTGCTGACTCTGGTAAAGACACTTTATTTTTTAAATATATCTTCTAACACTTAGCAGGTTCCTTGCTCAGAAGATTACTTGAAAGCAAGCGCTGATCAAGTTCTTAGCAAGCAAAGCACTGCCTAGAAGATGAATGAAGCATGTTCTGACTTAAAGACATTGGAGCAAATTCTGAAAGAACGTTAAAACCAACTTGTCTTGTCAAAGCGTAGGAAACATGTTCTTACATTCTGACGTTTGCTCATTAATGCAAAGACGGCTGAAAGCACTCAAGTGTCTACAACTAGTTTCTTGGAAAATGGAATATTGCAAGGAAACACGCAAGCATTTAATGCTCTCCAACTTTTCTAAAGGCAGCAACGGTCTTATTGTTCCTACTATAAATAGAAGGACATTTATTGCAAGCCAACAACGTCGTTAACCAATCAACTTTCAAAACAGAAGCAAGAAATTTACGTGAAAGATTCTAAGCTCTCAAACTCATTGTTCATACAATTTGTGCATTATATTCTAAGTGAAAAATCACAGTTGTGATATAGCTCGATTAGAAGCAAAATTTTATTTCACTATCTGTAAAGATTAAACTCCTGTATTTGTTCCTTGAGAGACCAAGTTTGGTCAGATTTCTCAAGCAGACTAGGACTAGATTTAAGTCTTAGTGGTGTTAGTCACTTGTAAGATTACTTGTGCATTGTTAGTCACAACAGTTGTTGTGTGTTTATAATCAATTGATTATAGTGGATTAAGTCCATGTTGAGAAAGGCGAAATCACCTTGGCGGGTGGACTGGAGTAGTTTGAGTTCAAACGAACCAGGATAAAAATAACTGTGTTCTTCCATTATTGTTTGAGCTTTGTATTGAAAACGAAAAGAGTCACTTATTCAACCCCCCCCCCCCCCCCCCCCTCTAAGTGTTTTCTTACCCCTTCAGAATTTGCTGCAGGTGACACAGAAGCCTCCAAGGTGAGATTGGGAAAGTAGTATAATCCTCCAGCATCAAGGGAGCCTTCTAAGAGCACTTCCTTAGATGCCTGAGATTTGACAAAACATCTATTAGAATGGAACTCAAAGAAGACCTTGTTATCTTTAGCAAATTTAGAGACAGATAACAAATTTCGAGTTATGCTAGGAACATGAAGCATATCATTCATACTCAGCAGACAATTGGATGCATTCTTAGGCTCAATATGAGCTAATCCTACAGATTCAATTTTAAAACCTTTCCCATTTCCTATAATGACTTCATTATTGCCATAATATGGTTTTGTATGTTTAGCATGATAGTTTCTAGAGGTGATATGATGGGATGCACCTGAATCCGTGAACCAAGCCTATGATTCAAGATTTGCTGGAATGTTGAAATCCTCTTGATGTTCTAGGAATGCAGAAGCTTGTGTAGAGCTGTAGGCTTCATTCTTTTTTTTGTTCTTTTGATTGTGTTGTCTGTTGATTAGCCTTAGGCACCATAGGTTCAAAATTTTCATCATACCTGTGCCAGCAATCGATCACAGCATGGCCATAATTTCCACAGAGTTGGCACGTTGGATGATTTCCTTGAGTGTAGACACTGTGTGCCTTGGTGCAACCACGACCCCTGGAGCCAGAACCACGACCCGTTGATTGCTGAAAGCCACCTCTGGTGGATCTAGAACTTGCCTGATCTCCAGTATATGCAAGATTTGCAGTGGACGTGGTAAGTGCAAGCTCTTGATGATACTTGTCAAGTTGTGCTTCCTGGACATGCAAGAGAGCTTCAACATCATAAATAGAAGACAATTCACCTTTTCCATAAGTCATCATGACAAACGGATTGTACTCCTCTGGAAGCCCTTGTAGAATGGCATCAATCTGATCTCTGTCTGAAATTGGATCCATAATGGCAAGCAGAGCATCAACAATAGCCCTAATTCGTAGAACATATTCAGAAATTGACCTATTCCCTTTCTTGGTGGTTTTTAGCTCAGAGCGTAGCTGGTGAACCCTAGCTTTCATCACATCATTGAAGTGCTTGTGGATTTGATCTCAAATTTGTTACGAATGTTTGCAGGAAAGGACTCTTGGAAGTACAGATTCTGAAATTGTTGAAAGAAGCCATGAGAACAGTGCTTGATCTTGCACAATCCAAGATTCGTACGCAGTAGAAACTTTGTTAGCGATGTGATTGTCTTCAGAATCAAAAATTGGAGGAATCTGCGGATTTGCTACAAATTTGTGAAGTTTATGAGATAAGATGATTCCTTCAACCTACTGATTCCAAAGAAGGAAATTATTCTCTTGGAGTTTAATGGAGAGTCGAGGTCCAAAGCCATTGTTACCAGTGGAGAAGGGTGTGATTGAGGCTTGTGGTTCTTGATTTTCAGTCGCCATAGTTGCAGAAGGATGGGGACGAAGAACAAGAAACAGAGCTTCTGTGAAACTCAGTGAGGAACCACCAGGAAGAGAGGAGAGACGAGCGGAAGGAGGATGGATCGATCACGATGATACCATGTTAAGAATCAAAGAATGCTCTGCATTCTGAAAGCTACACTCTGTGTAGAAACTGTATTTGATTTTCTTGCAGATTTACAGAAGAAGATAAGGTTGCTATATACAACTTTACACATGGACCAATTATAACAAACTTCAAAACAAACTCTACCAATGCTAACTGCCTAACAAATTCTTAACTGAAAAATCCAATCACAAAATTACAACTGAAATAATAAAGCCATTTTAATATATCTAATATTCCATTTTGATTTTTTAGAGATTCTATTTGCTTTGCTTGTGTTGTATTGTGTTAAGTGATTATTCAAAGTCTTTGTGAAATGAAATAAAGTAATATTTTTAATCCATTCATTCAATGTGAAATAAACTAAATTTTATGTTTCAAAACTCATCAAAGCTAAATTTTTTTATGAGAAGTGTTATGGGTGTAATCCACTTTCTAGGAGCTATAGACTTATGGACCCTTCATCTATAATTGCGACTTTTTGTAGTCATGAGAAATAGAATGCAAACACTTTATGATCAAACATTTATAGAGTAGATAGAGAGGAAGTTTTTGCAATTCTAACAATGATAATTTCAGGATTAGTTGAACATCAAAGAAGGGTTTCATAAATTTGATTAATTAAGAGAATAGAAAAAACCAAACACTGACAAGGCATACATATCAGCATAAAACAACTCCAACCTACCATATTACATACTCTGCGAGCAACACGTAGTAACCACTAGCCTATTGTCATAAATTTCCCCTAGTAGCTTTTTAAATAAGCTATTTTGAACTCATGCAAAACTAATTTTCACTTCTTATTAGACTGCATAGACAAATTATGCATAAGTTTTCATATGATAAATAGTTCAATTAAACTAGTGTATATCCAAACCCTTATTTCATATTTGATTGTAGAAATAACTCATACATTTCCATACAAACATACCGTAATAAGTCAAAATAAACAGAGCAAAGAGTTAAAGCTAAAATAATATTATTCATATAATACAACAACAAAGATGCATGCTATTCATATAGTCAGAAATAAATAATATCTTTTACTGATAAAACATATCAATCAAGCCGTGGCAAGAGCTGTAAGAGATAACTGTTAGGCTAAGCAAGATTTTCTGCCAACAGCTACTATATGAGGAATAGTAGTAAAATATCCGTGCGTTGCATGGATATTAGTGTAATATGAACCTTTTATTTTTAAAATATAATAAAAATATAAATAAAAAAAATAAAATTATTTTATTTATTTTTTTTATTTTTTTTATAAAAAAGATATATTTTTAAAATAAAAATTATTAAATTGTAATCCAGTGTGTCGAAACTATGTGTCGAAAAAATTTGATTTGTTTAGATTTAAATAGATTTGATTTAGTAACAAAAAGATATTTTGGGTTTTGGACTTAGGGTGTAAGCTCAGTTATAAATAGAAGGAGTAACTCCTATTTTTGTAAGCAAGTCAAGCAAGTAGCATTCACAGAATTTTCAGTTGCAAGTGAATAACAAAGTTTTCACAGTTCGTGAGCAGAAAAAATTCTGCAGAAATTATTTGTCTTGTCTTCTTTTCTTTGTTTGTCTCATAATTAAATCGTCATTGTGGTAGAAATTCATCATAGACTTTGGTGAGTTTCCAACATCTGGTATCAAGAGCTTTGTTTCTATTCAAGGGAAGTGTCAATCAAGAACGATTGAAGAATTCACGATGACAACTTATGGGAATGCAAACTATCCAGCAACACTACCAATTCTGAAAGTTGACAATTATGAGAATTGGTGCAAACAGATGAAAGTCTTATTCAGGTGTCAAGGTCTTTGGGACCTTGTAAAATATGGAGTCGAAGCGCTTGGAGAAACCGCTTCAGAAGAAGAAAAGAAGAAATACACAGAATCTGAGAAGCTGAGTTATAAAGCATTATTTATAATTCATCAATGTGTCAGCCCAGACAATTTTGAAAAGGTTAGTGATTCAGAATCTGCAAAAGAAACTTGGGAAATCCTTGAGAAGTCTTTTGGAGGCGCTGAAAAGGTGAAAGAAGTGAGGTTACAAACTCACAAAAGGACGTATGAACTCCTTTAGATGGAAGACAGTGATATCATATCTGATTTCTTTACTAGAGTTACAAAACTAGTAAATCAAATCAAGATATGTCAAGAAGCGTTAACAACAAGAGCTGTTGTTTCGAAGATCTTGAGATCTTTAGCTCCTAAGTTTGACCACATAGTGGTGGCGATAGAAGAGAGAAAAGACTTGTCAAAATTGACAAAGGAAGAGCTTCAAGGGACACTTGAATCTCATGAACAAAGAATGAATGAAAGAGCTGCAGGCAAATCGAAGAGTGATATGGTCTTGCAAGCACATTCAACAAAAGAGACTAAAGACAAAGGAAAGTGTTTCGACAGAGGTAGAGGTGGCTACAACAAATCGAATGGTAGAGGAAACCAGATCGAAGGACACGTGTCGAATCAAAGAAGGCCATACCAAGGCAACCAAAGAGGTGGTGTTGCAAATAGAGGAAGAGGTGGTGGTCGAAAACTTGATAAGAGTTACGTTTAAAGTTACAACTTTCAGAAGTATGGTCACTATTCGAGTGATTGTCCAGAAAAACGAAAGAATCAAGAAAGTGATGCAAAGCTTGCAAAACATGAAGAAGAAGAAGAAGAAGAGATGATGCTGATGGTCACAACAAGAGATGAAGATAGATTCGATGACCAATGGTACTTGGATTCAGGATGTTCATCACATATGTCTGGAAGGAAAGACTGGTTTGTCAATATAAAACCCTCAATGAAAAATATGGTAAAATTTGCAAATGACAATATCCTAGCAGCTGAAGGTATTGGTGATGTTATGATTATGAGAAAAGATGGCAAGAGGCCAGTAATTTCTAATGTGTTGTACATACCAGGCATGAAGAGCAATTTATTCAATATAAGGCAGTTGATCGAAAAGAATTATAAAGTATCAATCGAAGATAAGATGATGAGAGTCGTTGATGCAAATGGAAGATTAATCTTGAAGGCTCCTATGTCTCAGAATCGAACCTTCAAGATTGAACTAAATGTGATGGAGCACAAGTGCCTTTCGACTGCAGCTAGCAGAGATGAATGGATATGGCATTATAGACTAGGCCATCTCAACTTCAGAGATATCATAGATTTGAAGAGAGAAAATATGGTTTCAGGATTGCCTGAAATTGACATTCCAAACGAAGTATGTGAGGAATGTGTGCAGGAAAAGCAACACAAGAATAGCTTCAGCAAGGATGCAGGAAGCAGATCGAAGGTTATTCTTGAAGTCATATACTCTGATGTATATGGACTAATCCATGTGGATTCGATGGGAGGTAACAAATACTTTGTTACATTCATAGATGATTTCAGTCGAAAGCTGTGGACTTATCTGATCAAGAAGAAAAGTGAAGTGATCGAAGTATTTGCCAAGTTTAAGTCTATGATCGAAAGAGAAAGTGGTCGAAAGCTCAAAGTTTTGAGAACTGATGGTGGTGAAGAATATGTGTCGAAAGACTTCAACAGGTTATGTGAAAAGGAAGGGATTGTGCATGAGGTGGTGCCACCCTATACTCCACAACAAAATGGAATTGAAGAAAGGAAGAATCGAACCATCATGAATATGGTGAGAAGTATGTTGAAAGGCAAGAATTTACCTAAAGAGTTTTGGGGTGAAGTTGTTTCGACTGCAACATACATTTTGAACAAATGTCCTACAAATAAGCTAGAAGGAATTACTACAGAAGAATGTTGGTCTGGTGTGAAGCCTAGCTTGAGTCATCTGAAGGTATTTGGATCTATTGCACATAGACACATGCCAGATCAGTTGAGAAGAAAACTTGATGACAAGTCAAGTCAAATGATTCTAGTTGGATATCATTCGACAGGAGGCTACAAGTTGTTTGATCCAGAGAATAAGAAGATTGTGATCAACAGGGACGTGATCATAGATGAGTTTAAAGAATGGGATTGGACTGAAAATGTCAAGAAAGATTTAGTGGGAATCCTTCTTGAAGAGCCAAAAACTTAAGTCGAAAGAGAAGTTCGACAAGAGGAACCACCAGATATACCAAGTACAAGCAGGCCTCAAAGAACAAGACACATGCCTGCAAGATTGCAAGATTGTGTGATTACATCAGATGATGTAATAGATAATGAAGGTGAGCTGGTACATTATGCTTTTTGTGTAGATGTCGAACCTATTAATGCAGCTGAAGCATTAAAGGATTCGAAGTGGGTGAAAGCAATGAACAAAGAAGTAAAGTCTATCGAAGACAACAACACTTGGTCACTTGTCGAATTACCTCAAGGCACGAAGGCAATTGATGTCAAGTGGGTATACAAAGTGAAAACGAATTTGAAAGGTGAAGTAACTTGACACAAAGAAAGACTTGTGGCGAAAGGATTTCTACAGAAAGAAGGAATATACTTCGATGAAGTTTTTGTACCTGTTGCTAGGATCGAAACAATCAGGTTGGTTGTTGGTCTAGCAGAAATAAACAGTTGGCACATATGTCAGATGGACGTGAAGTGTGCATTCCTAAATGGACCTTTAGAAGAAGAAGTTTATGTTAAAAAACCAGTTGGGTTTGTGAAACATGACGAAGAAAGAAAGGTGTACAGGCTGCATAAAGCCCTGTATGGATTGAAACAAGCTCCAAGAGCTTGGAATAAGAAAATTGATAGTTTTCTAAGGGAGAAGGAATTTGTAAAGTGCACAACTGAACATGGAGTATATGTAAGAAGAAGCAATAGTGAATTGCTTATACTATGTCTCTATGTAGATGATTTGTTGATAACAGATAGCTGTAAAAGTGAGATCGAAGACTTCAAAGGTGATCTCAGCAAGGAATTCGAAATGTCTGATTTGGGTGAAATTTTATATTTCCTTGGCATCGAATTCTACAAGAGCAGTAGAGGTTTGATGATGCATCAAAGAAGAAATGTAGGAGAAATTCTCAAGAGATTTGAGATGGAAGAATGCAACCCAACTTCAACACCTGCAGAACCAAGACTGCAACTGTCGGAAGATGCAGATGAAGATGATGTTGATCCAACCCAATACATAAGACTTATTGGATCATTAAGATACCTTTGTCGTACAAGGTCTGACTTAGCATACAGTGTAGGTATGGTAAGTAGATTCATGCAGAAGCCAAATGTATCACACCAAGAAGTAGTGAAGAGGATACTAAGGTATCTCAAAGGAACCTTCGATTATGGCGTTTTGTTTCCTGCAGCTGATAAAGGAAAAGAATGCAAGTTAGTGGGATACACTGATTCGAGTTGGTGTAGTGATGCTGAAGATTGAAATTCAACAGCAGGATATGTGTTTATGCTAGGTGGTGCACCAGTTACTTGGAATTTAAGAAAGGAACCAGTAGTGACATTATCATCATGCGAAGCAGAATACATAACTGCTTCTCTTTGTGCATGTCAAGCAACTTGGATGGTGAACTTGGTCGAAGAGATAACAGGGAAAGATCATGGAGCAATTACCATGAAGATCGACAGCATGTCAGCTATCAATTTGGCGAAGAATCCAATAGCACATGGTCGAAGTAAGCACATCGAAATGAGGTTCCATTATCTTCAAAAGCAGGTAGCAGATGGGAAGATGAATTTGGAACACTGCAGAACTGAGAATCAGATTGCAGACATCATGACGAAGGGAGTGCAAGTCGAAGTATTCGTAAGACTAAGAGCCATGATGAATATAGATAGTTTAGACACAATGAATTAGGTGGTGTGTTAAATTATAATCCAGTGTGTCGAAACTATGTGTTGAAAAGATTTGATTTGTTTAGATTTAAATAGATTTGATTTAAGTCTAGAATAAATTAAATTTGATTTAGTAACAAAAAGATATTTTGGGCTTTGTGCTTAGGGTGTAAGCTCAATTATAAATAGATAGAATAACCCCTATTTTTGTAAGCAAGTCAAGCAAGTTGTATTCACAAAATTTGCAGTTGCAAGTGAATAACAAAGTTTTCACAGTTTGTGAGCAGAGAGAAACTCTGCAGAAATTATTTGTCTTGTCTTCTTTTCTTTGTTTGTCTCATAATTAAATCGTCATTGTGGTAGAAATTCATCATAGACTTTGGTGAGTTTCCAACAAAAATAAAATTATTTTACCAAAATATATACATTTCAAATTTTTATATATTACCTTAAATTAAAAAAAAATCTCAAAACAAAAATATTAATAACATTAAAAATAATATATTTTTTGTGTTTGGGTTCATACATTATTTTAAATCTATTTAATTTTATTTTTTTTAATTATAATTTTTTTTTAATAATATATGAATTCACACGAATTCTAGTATGATTATTCATTCGTTCGCATGGTATTGGTGTGTTACCGTACGTTTGCACGGGTACTGATGTGATATGCACAATTTTTTATTTTCACAATGTAATAAAAATATGATTAAGAAAAATAAAATTATTTTATCAAAAAAATTTATAATTTTTTTATAAAAATTCATAATTTTAAATTTCAAAACAAAATTGTTCTACTAATATTTCAATTTTTCATATATAATCATAAAAAATATTATATTTTAAAATCAAAATAATTTCAGAATAAAAATATTAATAATATAAATATTTTAAAAATAATATATTTTTCTCGTGTTTGAAATCATATAATATTTTAAATATTTTTATTTTATTTAATCATTTAAAAAATGTAATAAAATCTGAGTTCGCCTAATTTTTAATATGGTTACATATGTATTCACACAGTATTGGTGTATTACTCGTCCGTTCGACGAATACTAGTGTGGGATGCATAATTTTATTTTTAGAATGTAATAAAAATATAAATATGAAAAAATAATTATTTTATCAAAAAGTTTTATAATTTTTTAAAAGTCATATTTAAAAAAAAAATTGTTCTACCAAAATTATTTTTTATCAATAATATATATTTCAATTTTCCATATATTATCTTAAAAAAAATATTATAATTTAAAATAAAAATAATTATAGAATAAAAATATTAACAACATAAATAATTTTTAAAAAAAAATATTTTTCCCGTGTTAAAATTCATATATGATTTTAAATATAATTAAGTTGTACAAAAAATATAATAATCCATGCGAATTTAGTATAGTTATCCTTGCGTTCACACGATATTGGTGTGTTACCCGAATGTTCGCATAAATAATAGTGTATTACACGCATTTGATTTAATTCACGATATTTAATATTTTTCCGTTTTATTTATTTTTGTCTCCATAAGACCCGTATAATATTTTTCTTTGGTATTATGGAAAAAATTTATTTTTATCAACATAGATTACAAATGATTTTTTTTTTACTCACAACATAAAACTTAACATAATTAAATTAAAATTCAAAACTCCTAATTAATATAATTGATTAGGATTTATTGAATTATTTAATGTTATTTTTTTAAAAAAGGAAATGTTATCGAAGTAACTGATTCAATTAATGACTTTTAATATTTCTATTTTAGTTATTTTTCTATGTAAAATCAGTAAAATATTTGTCTCCGTAAAATATTTTTCATATGCTCCATCTCATCATAATTAACTCCCACCAATATTCCTACGTTAAAATAATCATTAAAACGAAATTTATGTTTTGATAACAAACACTAGCCTATTTTACCAAATGAGTCAGATCATTAACAAATAAATCATACTTTTAAGTGCAGATTTGCATTATCTAAAAAAACTGGGCTGTATCAGGGTCTCCATTGTGAGATAAGCCCTACAGATATGAAGTATATACTCACCAACAAAGAAATATTCTGCACAACGGAATGATACACGTTGCAACAATAACCAATAAAAAAAAACGGTACTAAGCATAAAATACACAAACATGTGTATGATAAAGTATTTTAATTATCTACACGTCTCTTGGTTGTATCAGAGCATAAATAAAGTTCAAATTAGATTTTTAGCATCCAAACCTCATGCATCAAAAACATAATTGTATATATAATATCTAAGTTTGTTTTTCATCATTACATAGTAGAAATATTATTGGAATATCTGAGAAATAATAATAAAAAAATCAATTTTTTTCATGAGACAAAGATAATAATTGATTAAGAGAATGATTCAACTCAAACTTACAATTCAGGTGGAGTGAGTCAAAAATATCAATATCCAAATTAGTCATTAGATGGCAAAATTCGAATTACCAAAAGCCCTCCATCTATAAAACCGAAGGATTAAGAAGGAAAAAACATTACAATGATTGTTGATATATTTTGTTGAGATCAATACATATCATTATAATTATTACCTTAAATATAGTTAAAAACAACAGTCAAATTCCACAAGACATCACCCATGATTGATCTATCAACACCATATAAAAAAATGCAATCTACTAATAATCAAATCAAATCTACCCATCACAATAAAGTGGATATGATTATCCAATAATAATTAAAGGTCAGGTACAGAGTAACATAAGAGAATGCATGGTTATAGATTTTACTTGTAAACCCTCAAGTTTTTCCACTTCGACGTACTTATCGAATGAAGCATACACATCGGTACAACCTTTGACATCCAACTGAAGATCTACAATCGAATAGTCAAAATTAAAAAGGTCCAAAATAAAAGGGGTGATGTGAAATAATGGCATCCTAAAGCAATATAAGTGTAATACGGTGGGAGAACTGACTTTGGTGTTTTGCGTTTGATCACAATTGTTGCAGATAGCAAGAGTCGCTACCGACTTTTCTTTTATCCAATAAAGAAAGGGTGAAAAGAACAAGAAAGACCTTTGAGATTATTTTCTTGGGTTCAGGAGATAGATTATGAAAAGGAAAGGTGTTAGCACCCTTTTCATCCGTAGTTATCTACGGGCTCTTAGTTGTTTGCTAGATCACTTTTGCTTTGTTTGAAAATATGCTTTGTGATGGGTGTGAGTTTAAAAATATTTTGCAAAATGCCTTATTTTGGAAAACTTTGTAATGATTCTCGTCTCTATAAGAATGCATACAAAGTGTTGGTTTTAAAAATAGTTCAAAGAGATGTTTGTTTTTGAAAGATGTTTTGAAAGTGTATGTGTGTAAATGGTTTTAGTTTGCGAGCAAGCAACTATGAGTGTCCTACCTACTCAAAATGTCTATGTTCTTTTACTCCTCCTTTAGATGTTGCTACCTTACCATTGATTTGATAAGAAGCCCCATCGTTGGATGTGAAGGGACGAATGTGGGTCAATTGTATAGTCATAGAAGGCAACTTATGAGACGTTTTAGCAATTTCGTAAGGGACTAGATCGTTTATCGAAGGCAACATCGAGGGACATCGAGGGACTACAGTCTTTTTTTATCGAGGGTCTTTGCTAAAACGTCCATGTTCGAGGTACATGACTATTTTCCGAGGCAACAAGCGAGATTACCCTAGAGGTGCACGTGTGTGAATAGTGTGTTTGATTTCATGCATTTTTGTCTCTGAAATTAGGGTTTTCTAAGAATTGATTTTATCTTGCCATAAACACCCCAATTACTAACAATTTATATTAAAGCAGTAAATTGCGGAAATTAAAATCCTAAACTATTACATCATTAGGGGATGGGGGATACAAATGTACAAATAAGGGGTGGAAAGCAATAAAAGTGCTAATTATTACAACCATATTGAATAACAATGAAAGAAAATATATAGAAAACATAAAGACAAAAAATAACGCAAAAAAGAGAGAGAAAGAACAAGTCTTTCGGTTCCTGCAGCATGGTCGAAGCATGTGTCCTTCGATCCACACTCACCCCTTTTGTTTTCTTTCGTTTGGGCCTGCAAGCCAGGGTGTATCGAAGTATACACCCTTCGATTCACACCTTTTTTATTTTCTTTCGTTTGGGACTGTGAAGCAGTGTGTATCGAAGCCTGCATCCTTCGATTCACACAACCTCTTTTCCTTTCGCTTGGGACTATAAAGCAGTGTGTTCGAAGCCTAAGGCTTTATGTCGAACCATGCTGTTATTTTTTATTCCAACATTGCTCTGTGGTCTATACAGGTTAGTTTTTGACAACAAAGGAAAACAAACAAAATGATAGAAACGAAAACAAACAAAAAGTTACCAATGATGCTTGAAACGAAAAGGTTTAAAGTCAAGAAGACTTACCTTGAATCTGGAGTTGGTGTTTTGAACTTTGAGTTATTGTCCTGGATATCCTTGAATTCGAAAGCAAAGAACAAGGGTATTGTGTTTTTTTGGTTCTGGATTCGAAAGAAAGAAAAGAATCGCTGTGTTTCTTTGGTTATGGATTCGAAAGAAAGAAAAGA
Source organism: Vicia faba (assembly GCA_948472305.1). Classification (NCBI taxonomy): domain Eukaryota; kingdom Viridiplantae; phylum Streptophyta; class Magnoliopsida; order Fabales; family Fabaceae; genus Vicia; species Vicia faba. The sequence continues at coordinate 1,016,034,734 of OX451739.1, read as the reverse complement.
AGTGTTGTGTTTTTTTTGTTCCGGGTTTAAGTGTTTCAAATGTTCTCTATTTTCTTTGCCTTGCCAACAAATCTCTCTCCAGCCACTAAAAAGCCACCCTTATATGTGTTGTGAAACATCTTATTTATAGAAGAGTTTGGCTGAAATTGGGGAGGGGGGACCAAATGAAATTTGAACAGTTTGGGTATGTTCTTTTCATAGATTTCGAGGTGCAACTCTTATATGGTAGTTTGGTGCAAATTAGAAGCAGCATAACATGAGTGCTTTGCATCAGTTTTGGAATGTTGTGGCAGCTTGGTGCAGGACTGTTTCATAACAGTACAACAGGCTTGGGCTTGGCAGCATATAAGACTTTGTTCAGCAGCCTTCGACCAGACTCATCAAAAGACAAAACACCAGTTGTGTATTCTTCGAATGAACCCATTGTATGTCCTTCGAATGGACCAATGGTATGTCTTTCGAATGGACCACTAAATGTAGATTCTTCGAATCCACCAGATTCATGTTCTTTGAATGGGCCATCAAATATGTGTTCTTCGAGTCCACCAAATCCATGCTCTTCGAATGGGCCTTTTGTATGTTCTTCGAATCTACCAGTTGTGTGTCATAGTGTAGAAACTATGTGCGTTGAAGGGTTTAAAGGTGGAATCGAAGCAAGCATGAGGGAAGCCATTGCCTTGTGGATGCTAGCATGAAGGAAACTCTTGCCTTATTGATGCTAGCATGAAGGAAGCCCCTGCCTTGTGGATTGAAACAAACATGAAGAAAGCATGAAGGAACCCATTGCCTTGTAGATGTTAGCATGAGGGAAGTCATTGCCTTGTGAATTGAAACATGCATGAAGATAGCTAATGTCCAGTTGAAGCTTTGTGAAATCAAAGCAAGCTTGAAAGAAGTCAAAGTCTAGTCGAAGCTTGGGAAATCGAAGCAAGCTTGAAGGAAGCCAAAGTCCAATCGAAGCAAGCTTGAAGGAGGCCAAAGTCCAGTTGAAGCTTGGAAAATCGAAGTAAGCTTTAAGGAGGCCAAAGTCCAATCGAAGCTTGGGAAATCGAAGCAAGCTTTCTCTTCTTCGATTTGATGCTTAAAGGCCCAATATGATCCATGGAAATTAATTGGAGCATCAAAAGTCCAATTGTACTTGTGCAATCTTGAACTTTTGAAAATCCTTGTGAGAAAATGTCTTAAAAAAAGAGAGAACAACTTTTGGTGTACAACAATAAATAACCTCAAACTAATACAATTGTTGTTTATCATGGAATCTCTGGTATCAACATTTGCACCAGATAAGTAACCTCAAACTGATATAGTATCATCGACTAATTGTTCCTATTTATATGTGTACAACAACCAAACATTTTTTAGTTTCATTTGTTTTGATGTTGAACCAATTTTGCGGCTGATTTCGCCGCATGAGATAACATATCTAAAACCCAAAGAGCTCATTTCACAAAGCAGCTGCTGTGACTATAACATTAGTTGCAGCCACAACTGCTCTTCTAGTAACAATTACCACAATTATATTTGTCTTCCATGTAACCGCTGCAACTGATTGAAGATGTAACCTAGCATTAGCAGTGGCAGCAATAGATTCTTCATCTTGCTTTTCTTTGCTAACAACAACTGCAACGATGTAAGCTTTTCTTGCTTCTTCCATTTTCTGCCTTTCCATCTCACCCATATCATCTTGTCAAATGTATAACTCTAAAGGTCCACATCCATGGATTAGCTATTTCTGCACAATTCTAGTGTTGTGATGAAATTGTCACCATATACAACAATGTGTGCAGATATACATGGGTATATTGATTGAAAAAATGTTACAAACTCACAATTTCTGGCACGTGATTGAAAACATAAGGCTTGGTGTCATAATCATCTGTGTACATTGCAGTGTCGGTATCTGCTAAGCTTTCGAGCAACAACGTGAATGTCGAAACATCTACTTGCAGAGTCCATATCTTCTTGAAGTTTCTCCACTTTCTTGTTGGATGTCATCATTTCCAGGTCTCCTATCTGTTCCTTCAAGGTAGCCAACTCTTCCATGTCCTTCTATGATGTAAAAGCTCTTCCATAAAACATAGAAAAGTTATCAGCATCAGGGTTTTGTCCTTGTTCTTTTGCTCCATGCTCCTTCGTCTTTGTGGCAGAAATAGATTGCTTCAACAAAAATAATATAACACTAACAATGAGTATGAGTAGAAATATAGTTTCATTGAGAAAATCATATTTAAACATTATTTTTAATTAAAAACAAAGCAATACCTGAACATTGAATATGTTACTGCTATTAAAGAAAACAAATCATGAACCACCTGAACCAATGTTAACATTAAGTCAAGTTAAATCCCGACCTTAATCATCTCCAGTTAAGTTCATATAAATGAAATGTCTTAAAATTGAATAAGAGCATTCAATTACATAAGACAGTTAGCTTAAACAGTGCAAGTGAAGAAGATATTATCCTTACATACTCATATCCACCAAGAGAAGGAAAAAACCAAAGGATCATCACAAAATCAAAAATAAAGTAACCTATAGAAACATGTGGAAACAAATATCAAACATGAGATATAAAAACTTCTTCACCAGATAAAAGAAAATGTTGTTGGTCACAAAAATGAGTTGTTAAAATGTGATCAGAACGATCTAGGTTATAACAATCAATTGATCAGAATCATTATAAGGGGGAAAAAGTAGGAAGGATATAAATTATTAAGTTCTCAAATCATAACTTATTTCCTTGTTGCTAAAATAGTTTAATTACCTCTGCAAATTTAATATCAGCATCACTGCTGCATCACCGATATAAAATGATCTACAACACAGAAAATGCATCAGCAAATGGCCTGTACCGAAGCTGTTACCCTTTCAATAGTAAATGTTTTTCCGATGCCAGTTCCCCCATAAACAAATATGGTACAATTAAAGCCCTCTAAAACTTAATGCAATTTAGGAGTAACAGCTTCTTCATAAAGTCCTCTTTTATTGTGCAGAAGGTCCACAAACCTAAACAAAAATGCAACAACTTGCAAAATTGACTCAACCTTACAGCAACATAATTGACTTTGAGATGGTTAAAGCAAAACCTGCAGTAGTTTCTTAGTGTGTCTAACTACACAAATAATCATAATTCATACCGTAATGACGGTAGAAAGACCAAGCATTTGCATTTATAAATTTTCACCTGATAAAATTTATTTTCAAAGTATATAAAGAGCCGTTTATTGAACCTGGTTAAGGATTGGCAGCTGTTAATGCATCAAACAAAATTACTTGTATTTCTAAAATTATATACAAAATAGTTTTTAAGAAAGAAATCCATGGGCTTCGCTCAATTTCCAGAGTTCCTTTCTATCGCTAATGTCTTTGACCAATTCAAAGGGTCTGGCCATGGAAGGGACAAACAAATAACATAAAAAACCTACAAACACAGCAAAACAAACTGATTGTTAGAATGTTAGTTAGGTATTCGACCAAGTAAAAAAGAAATCACGAAAACGGATTTAAAATAAGATGGATATCAAACACAGACAACTTACAGAGATGAGGGTGACGCAAATAAAGGCTGATATCATGTCGATTTGTAGTGGAAGGAAGAAGGCGGGTCGTTTGGAAGATGAAAAGTTTGGAACGGAGGAAAGGATTTAGAATAATCAATATCTGTCATTACCAAAGCAGGGAAAAGAGTATTTGAACAGACTCATATCAAAAGTCATTAAGAGAGCGTGTAAAATTCCACCAATGAGATACAATTGTTTTGAAAAACATTTAATAATTTGGGCCAATTGTATAAAGACAGAAATAACCCTAAAAAAAATCTAAAAATTGTTTTTTTTTTTTTTTGAACCAAAACTGATATATTAATTCAAAAGAAAACAATACATCCAAGGCAACCTTTACAGGTTCAGCCAGCTAAGACTACAAAAGAAATGCTAACACATTAATCTAGTAATATTAGGCCTAATCTTCCTATTTCCCCAGCATCTATACACTATACCATCAATAATTCTTTCTACCGAATTGTTGTTAAAAGTAATGTTATCAAAAATAGTAGCATTCCTAAGCAGCCATGTTTCATGAATTGTTTCTGTAAACGCCGTTTTGAGCACTGTTGCCCGCCAACCCTTACCTTTACTACTAGCCAGAATCCATTTCAACTCATCCTCCCAGAGAAGGGGTTTATGGTTTACCCCCAACCAAGTTAAGGTTGCCATCCAGACAGTAATAGTTTTGGAGCAGCTGAAGAAAATATGGTTAGCACTTTCTTCCTCCTGATCACACAACCTACATAAGCTATCTTGAACAATACCAAACCTCACCAGGCTATCCTTAGTTGGGAGCTTCCCATGACACAACAACCAGGCAGTAAATTTGGCTTTCGGTCTAGCATGATTATGCAGAAGGAGCTTACTCCAAGTACTTCTACTCAAGTCATCAATAAGCAAGTTATAAACTGCTTTCATTGAAAACTTTTGATGAAGAAGCATTTGGTCCCAAAGATGTTGGATTTGAGTGACCTTACTTCTAAGGTTCAAAATTGTCTTTTTAACAAAAGGATAAAAGTAAGCTTTCCACAACACATTCTTATATACTATATTAAAAAATTGATTATATTAGAGAGGGAAAGCAGAGGAAACATGGACAGCCTCAATTACAAAACTTTTTAACCAATTCCAGTTGACACATGCTCAACTTTTCTATGTGTAAGCCAATCAAGATATTCCTTTCTTGTCACTACATGTAGTACCTTCAAAATACTACAATTGAAAGAATAATGGTCACATAAAACACAAACCTTCCATCTCTTCAGACCCAGCCAACGCATAAGTTGGGGAAGCTCACTGGAGACATCAACAAGTTCAATAGATCCTTTGCACCTCCGCAAAATTTGCAATTGATTATAAAAGTAGGTAAGAGGGAATCAATTAAGCCTAGCCCGTCACTGTATAACATACTAAAATAGCCACAAGCAGTGTTAAAAAATTTCTCTAATAGATATCAAAACCACAAAATGTTTTATTCTAGCTGCAGTAAGAATGATGAGTTGACATTGAAAGTAAAATTAGCAAGAAAAGAGAAGTTAACCACTAGCAAAAAGTAATAAATAGGTGAGTTGGTATCACAAGGTTATGTGATGGACTGTCATAAAAAAGGAAAGAAGTTGATCTCATTACAATTTGAACTATTCCTATCTTAATCTTGAAAAAAAAAAAATTAGGTAACAACTCAAGAGATAAGGATATGCCTTGCCTCATTAGAAAAACATTGATCTTATCTCTACGTGAGATCTTAGGAAAGTCTTCTTTATCATATTAGAATTCGACTACATTAAAACTAATCCCAAAATCTCACTAGTCTTAAAAAAATAATTTTGACTACATCTCTAATAGATGTGAGATACCAAAGTGTTGGTGCAGTGGTGTTTGCATAGGCTTGGAATCCCAATGGACTGTATCTAAGATAAAAGTGATTTATGTTTGTATAAGTTAAAATGAAAGTGGGTTGAACAGTTACTTTGAGGGTAATAAGAATCATATTTCGAGGCAAAAACTACCAATTATAGCTTTAAGTTGTAATCAATTTGAAGAATAGATCACATAGTCTCTAAATACACAATTAATAATAAGAGAGCACAAAAAATCAAAACAATTAGGAAGGAAAAAACAAGTTATACCCGCATTTGAAGAAGAATCAGGTCGATTAATTTCATCCTGAAGCTCATAAATTGAAGACAAAGATTGCCAATCAGTTTTTTCTTCAGACCATAAAAGTGTGTTTTCAGACAAGTATCCATTCAAGAAATGCTCTACAATGTAAATTAACAAGTCAATAAAAAATTTATTTCAACCTAAAATCAATTTCAATTTCGTTCAATTTCGAAATTCCCAAAATCAAAATATAGAAAAAAGAACACAAGGCTTTGTTGGTTAGTATCAAAGAAGTGAACTCACCGCGCACCTCTGAGAAGACGTAAGGACTGAGTTGTTGTTGATTCTCGCCGAGAACATACCATCCAACTTCTGTGACATTTTCATCTGCGGAATAGATACCGAGGAAAAGGGATAAAAAGAAGTTAGCGTTTACCGGTAGGTTGCGGTTGATGTTGATGAGTGTCGTTGAAGAATTTGTTTATTTCATTTTTTTTATTTGGCTTGGCGATGTTGTTTGTCTTGATAAATAGTACACAAGAAGAATTTCAAACATGAAGAAAGATAATATAAATACTATGTGATATATGGATTAATTGTTGGAAATCCACCAATACTCTATGATGAATTTCGACCACCACTGATGATTAGTTATGAAACAAACTAAGAAAAGACAATAGAATTATTTCTGCCAAAATACTGTGAATGAGTTCAATGACTTTAATTCAAAAATAAGGATTACTCCCTCTTATTTATAGATTTAGGTTAGCTTGCTCCCTAAGCTAAACCCAAGCCCAAAATATCTCTTTACTAAATCAAATCTAATCTAGATTTAAATTCAAATCTATTTAAATCTAAACAAATCAAATCTTATTTTGACACCTATGAATTACAATTTAACACACCACCTAATTCATTGTGTCTAAACTGTCTATGTTCATCATGGCTCTTAGCTTTCTGAATACTTCGACTTGCACTCCCTTCGTCATGATGTCTCCTGTACACCTTTCTCTCTTCGTCATGTTTCACAAACCCAACTGGTTGTTTAACATAGACTTCTTCATCTAAGGGTCCATTTAGGAATGCACACTTCACGTCCATCTGACATATGTGCCAACTGTTGATTTCTGCTAGACCAACAACCAACCTGATTGTTTCGATCCTAGCAACAGGTGCAAAAACTTCGTCGAAGTCTATTCCTTCTTTCTGTAGAAATCCTTTCGCCACAAGTCTGGCTTTGTGTCGAGTTACTTCACCTTTCGAATTCGTCTTCACTTTGTATACCCATTTGACATCAATTGCCTTCTTGCCTTGAGGCAATTCGACAAGTGACCAAGTGTTGTTGTCTTCGATAGACTTTACTTCTTCGTTCATTGCTTTCACCCACTTCGAATCCTTTAGTGCTTCAGCTGCATTAACAGGTTCGACATCTGCATAGAAAGCATAATGTACCAGCTCACCTTCATCATTTATCACATCATCTGATGTAATCACACAATCTTGCAATCTTGCAGGCATGCGTCTTGTTCTTTGAAGTCTGCTTGTACTGGGTATATCTGCTGGCTCCTCTTGTCGAACTTCTCTTTCGACTTGAGTTTCTGGCTCTTCGAATAAGATTCCCACTGAATCTTTCTTGACATTTGCAGTCCAATCCCATTCTTTGAACTCATCTATGATCACGTCCCTGCTGATCACAATCTTCTTGTTCTCTGGATCGAACAACTTGTAGCCTCCTGTCGAATGATATCCAACTAGGATCATTTGACTTGACTTGTCATCAAGTTTCTTTCTCAACTGATCTGGCACATGTCTATGTGCAATAGATCCAAATACTTTCAGATGACTTAAGCTAGGCTTCACACCAGACCAACATTCTTCTGGAGTAATTCCTTCTAGCTTCTTTGTAGGACTTCTGTTCAAAATGTATGTTGCAGTCGAAACAGCTTCACCCCAGAACTCTTTGGGTAAATTCTTGCCTTTCAACATACTTCTCACCATGTTCATGATGGTTCGATTTTTCCTTTCTGCAATTCCATTTTGCTGTGGAGTATAGGGTGGCACCACCTCATGCACAATCCCTTCTTTTTCACATAATCTGTCGAAATCTTTCGACACATATTCTCCTCCACCATCAGTTCTCAAAACTTTGAGCTTTCGACCATGGACTTGAACTTGATAAATACTTCGAACACTTCACTTTTCTTCTTGATCAGGTAAGTCCATAGCTTTCGACTGAAATCATCTATGAATGTAACAAAGTATTTGTTACCTCCCATCGAATCCACCTGGATTGGTCCACATACATCAGAGTATATGACTTCGAGATTAGCCTTTGATTTGCTTCCTGCATCCTTGCTGAAGCTGTTCTTGTGTTGCTTCGCTTGCACACATTCTTCACATACTTCGTTTGGAATGTCAATTTCAGGCAATCCTGAAACCATATTTCTTCTCTTCAAATCTCTGATGTCTCTGAAGTTGAGATGACCAAGTCTATAATGCCATATCCATTCATCTCTGCTAGCTGCAGTCGAAAGGCACTTGTGCTCCATCACATTTAGTTCAATCTTGAAGGTTCGATTCTGAGACATTGGAGCCTTCAAGATTAATCTCCCATTTGCATCAACGAGTCTCATCAACTTATCTTCGATTGACACTTTATAATTCTTTTCGACCAACTGCCCTATACTGAGCAAATTGCTCTTCATGCCTGGTATGTACAATACATTCGAAATTATTGACTTCTTGCCATCTTTCCTCATGATCATAACATCACCAATACCTTCAGCTGCTAGGGTGTTGTCATTTGCAAATTTTACCAAATTTTTCGTTGAGGGTTTTATATTGACGAACCAGTCTTTCCTTCCAGACATATGTGATGAACATCCTGAATCCAAGTACCATTGGTCCTTGAATCTATCTTCATCTCTTGTTGTGACCATCAGCATCATCTCTTATTCTTCTTCTTCATGTTTTGCAAGCTTTGCATCACTTTCTTGATTCTTTCGTTTTTCTGGACAATCACTCGAATAGTGACCATACTTCTGACAGTTATAACATTGAATGTGACTCTTATCAGGTTTTCGACCACCACCTCTTCCTCTGTTTGCAGCACCACCTCTTTGGTTTCCTTGGTGTGGTCT